>PISX010017157.1:0-44214 GCA_004024625.1 Mellivora capensis | reverse complement strand
AAGACTAAAGAATCATGGGGAGAAAGCCATGAATTCCGCGCATTGCTTTCTCCTCCTCTGGAGTTCCCCTGCTCTCCTTGTTAAGTGAACTTGGTTGGATTTCTTTTGATCTTCTGGGGGAGGGGCCTGTTGTAGTGATTCTCAAGTGTCTTTGCCTGAGGCAGAGCTGCACCGCCCTTACCATGGGCGGGGCTGAGTATTTCGCTCGGTTTCGCTTTCGGGACCTTTTGTTCCCTGAGCGCTTTCCATAGAGTCCAGAGGACGGGAATGAAAATGGCGGCCTCCTAGTCTCCGGCCCGGAAGAGCTGAGATTCGGAGCTCCACTCCTCAGAGAAAAGTCCCAGCTACTCCCATATCCCTCGCCTCTGGCCGCGCTCCGAGCTCACCCAGCCTGCGACCGGTTCAAGGTAACCCCAAGCTGAGAGCTCACTCCTCGGCTCTGTCTCTGTAGCCGGCTTCCCGCTCCGATACCTGCTAGCTCTGCGACAGTCAGACACCCTTCTGTGACCCTGTGGGACCTGGGGCCACGTTGACCCCGCGTGGGCTTCACCCCGGTTTAGCCTCTGGAGCGATGTCCCTCCGTGGAGCAGACTTTTAAAAGTCCCAATTTAGTGCTCCGCTGCTCCGCTGCTTGACGGGAGCCGGCCCCTCCCCCGCGGTCTGTCCTCCCGTCGCTTTCGATTCACTTCTCCGCCAGTCCTACCTTTCAGAAAGTGGTCGATTTCCTGTTTCCAGAATTGCTGTTCTTCCTCTCTTCGATCTCCCGTTGGATTTGTAGGTGTTCGCAATGTTTTGATAAGCTATCTAGCTGATCTCCTGCTACCTGATGTCTTCTCAGCTGCTACTTCTCCGCCATCTTGCTGATAGTCCCCCTAAAATTTGGAGTTTTAAAACTAATACAAGAATTCAGCAAAGTGGCATGATATAAAATCAACACACAGAAGTCTGTTGAATTTCTATACACTAACAATGAAGCAGCAGAAAGAGAAATCAAGGAATAGATCCCATTTACAATTGCACCCAAAACCATAAGATACCTAGGAATAGACCTAACCAAAGAGGTAAAAGAGCTGTACTCTGAAAACTATAGAACACTTATGAAAGAAACTGAAGTTGACACAAAGAAATGGAAAAACATTCCATGCTCATGGGTTGGAAAAACAAATATTGTTAAAATGTCTTTACTACTCAAAGCAATCTATACATTTAATGCAATCCCTGTCAACATACTACCATCATTTTTCACAGAAGAAACAATCCTAAAATTAGTATGTAATTACGGTAGACTCCAAATACCCAAAGCGATCTTGAAAAAGCAAAGCAAAGCTGCAGACATCACAACTCGAGACTTCAAGCTATATTACAAAACTGTAGTGATCAAACAGTACGGTAGCAGCATGACAATAGACACATAGATCAATGGAACAGAATAGAAAACCTAAAAATGGAACCCACAACTATATGGTCAACTAATCTTCAACAAATCAGGAAAAAATATTGGAATAAAGAATGATAGAAAAAAGACAGTCTCTTCAACAAATGGTGTTGGGAAAAATGGACAGCCACATGTAGACAAATGAAACTGACCTGCCCACTTCCTTACACCACACACAAAAATAAATTCAAAATGGATGAAAGACCTCAATATGAGACAGAAATCCATAAAAATCTTAGGGGAAAACATAGGCAGCAATCTCTTTGACCTCAGCTGTAGCAGCTTCTAACAAGACATGTCTCTGCAAACCACAAGAGACTCAATCTCACAAAACAAACTGAGGATTGCTGGGGGGAGGGGTTAGGAAGAGGGTGGTAGGGTTATGGACATTGGGGGAGGTATGTGCTATGGTGAATGCTGTGAAGTGTGTAAACCTGGTGATTCACAGACCTGTACCCCTGGAGCTAATAATACATTATATGCTAATAAAAAAATTTAAAAATTAAAAAAAAATCAACTAAATAAAAAGAAAAGACATGTCTCTGGAAGCAAAGGAAACAAAATGAACTATTAGGACTTCTTTAAGATAAAAACAAATAAACAAACAAACAACTTCTGCACAACAAAGGAAACAATCAAACTAAAAGGCAACCTATGGAATGGGAGAAGATATTTGCAAATGACATATCTGTTAAATGTTACTATCCAAAATCTGTAATGAACGTATCTAACTCAACACCCAAAAAAACAAATAATCCAGTTAAGAAATGGGCAGAAGACATGAATAGACATTTTTCCAAAGAAGACATCTAGATGGCTAACAGACACATGAAAAGATGTTCAACATCACTCATCATCATGGAAATACAAATCAAAACCATGATGACATACCACCTCATATCTGTCAGAACAGTTAACAACACAGAAAACAACAGATTTTGGTGAGGATCCAGAGAAAGGAGAACCCTCGTGCACTGCTAGTAGGAATGCAAACTGGTACAGCCACTCCAGGAAACAGTACGGAGGTTCTTCAAAAAGTTAAAAATAGAGCTATGCTATGACCCAGCAAAGGATACAAACATAGTGATTCAAGGGGGCACATGCACCCCAATGTTTGTAGCAGCAATGTCCATAATAGCCTAACTATGGAAAGAGTCCAGATGTCTATCAGTAGATGAAAGGCTAAAGAAGATATGGTGCGTTTGTGTGTGTATACACATATAGATACACATACACACACACACACACACACACACACACACACTGGAATATTACTCAGTCATCAAAAGGAATGACACCTTGTCATTTGTAACAACATGGATGGAACTAGAGATTATTATGCTAAGCAAAATAAGTCAGTCAGAGAAAGGCAAATACTATATGATTTCACTCTTATATGGAATTTAAGAAACAAAACAGATGTACACGGGGAAAAGGAAAAAAAAAAAAAGAGAGGGAGGCAAACCATAAAAGATTCTTAACTGTAGAGAACAAACTGAGGGTTGATGGAGTGAGGTGGGTGCGGGGATGGGCTATATGGGTGATGTGGATGGGAGGACACTTGTGGTGGTGAATACTGGGTGTTGTATGTAAGTAATGAATCACTGAATTCTATTCCAGAAACCAATATATTACACTATCTGTTAACTAGCTCGAATTTAAATAAAGAAATAATAAATAAAAAGTTAAAAGCAGACAAAAAGTAAAACATGTTCAAAGTCAAGAAACACAGTTAGTAGGTCTAATTTGTAAATATTTTTCACTTAATTGCCTGGGTGCATAACTTTGGATGTTTTAAAGAATCATGATAGTTACTAGACATTTCTCATAAAATAGGGGGAAAAATTGAACATTGTTGAATAGCCCTCCTATCAGGTTTTCACATAACAATTTAGTTACATAGGATAGCAATATTAAGGGCAAAATATACTATAAAGTCTTGTTTGGCTGTTTTCTTACGGGTAGCATTGAAGCAACATACCCAAAACATGCAGATAGCAATCAATGATATTCTTTGTCAATGTCCTAAGTATCATGGATTGCTTGCAACCACCCATCAATAAGCCCTTATTGAGCTTCTGAATGGTACATCCCTGCAATTGTGTGGGCAAGTATTGAATAGATACACACTGAACTAAAAGGAGTAATAGGTTAGCCTTTACAAAATGCCCATGCTGGGCACTTAAAATAGATTATCTTTAATCCTCACAACAATTTTGTAAGGTAAGTATCATCATCAAAACCATTTTATGATGTAGACACCAAATATTGTAAATATTAGGAACATGTTTGTAGTTTGTCAAAGCTAGGATTCCAACCTGTTTCTTCTCTGATTCAAAACCTACACATATGCTTTCTTCTCTAGCCTACTTCTTTAATACAGTGATGATAGGAGGAGGATTAACAGTTATAATTTTTTTTGTAGATTTTATTTATTTGACAGAGAGAGAGAGAGATATCACAGGCAGGGGAAACAGCAGGCAGAGGGAGATGCAGGCTTCCTACTGAGCAAGGAGCCCAGTGCAGGACTCGATCCCAGGACCCCGTACCATGATGCTTAGTATTAACTGCAGTGATGAGTGCCTTGTATAATTTTTCCTATTATCTTGCATTATCCTTTTAAATCTCTTTGTAATAATTAAGGACTTAAGGGATTTTAAGATTTAAATCTTCCATTATTTTAGAGCAAAAAGACTGAGAAGTTGAGTAATTTGTCCTAAATCAAGCAGCTCCTAAGGAGACTAGCTAGGATTTAAACTATGATTGTCTGAAATCTCAACTAAGACCTTTAACTTTTACAGAGTTGATTTCAAACTGAGTCTTTGAGAAGGAGAAAAGAGAAGCTGAAGCATTTATATAGCAGAAAATCATCTTATCAAATAACTCACACCCCTCAAAAAGATTCTGTGGTCACTGACCAAACTGGTGACCATGGTCAGAGTAAGAATAGTAATACTTTTCTCTCTCTCATTTGTTTGTTTACTAATAGCATTTGTGCACTGGGATCCTTTACTTTGAAATAAGATATTCAAGAATATCTCTTGAGTTTTCTAAGAAGAAAATGAGAAAGAGTTGTGGGGAAAGGAGATAGTGTTCCTGAAAAAAACACGTTTGGAGCTTGTTAGGAAGTTGTTCTAGAGGTAACTGTTCTCTTTCCGTATATGAACTATTAGAGATATCTCTATCCAGTTTTTTGGTTTTGTTTTTTGTTGTTGTTGTTTTTTTAGTTTTTTTTAACATTAAAAAAAAAAAAACTAGAACAGGCAACTAAGGGAGCAGCAGAGAAAGGAGAAGAAGGGGCTGTGGGAGTGTGATTACCACACTGCTGCTGTGCTGTGGGAGAAAACATAGGTCAAACTCCTCATTCCAGGTCCTTGGGAATTCACACTCTGCATATTTTCAGATTGGGGTTGTGTGTAATGAAGGTGGAGTCTCATGAGAAGAAAATAGCAGGATACAGCAACAGGATGGAATGCTGCAACCACAAATATTTGAAACATTTGGAAGACGGAGCCTTTTATTCTAGGGATTTTCTTTATAAGACCATTATCCTAACAGAAAGCAAATAGGTTGTAGAGTTAAGACAGATATAAATATCAATTCAGACCTAGTACTTTTAAAATCTGGGGGACCTTGTACATTTACTTGACATTGCTTCTTCTCAGTGTTTTATCTGTCCTATAGGAAGAATGATATCTACTGCAAAGTGTTGTCAGGGAAACACTGCCTCAACGATATTGTCTGACATATAGATAATTAATGAATAGTGTTTATTTTTATTTTTCAAAGCATAGTTTCTGCCTCTAAGATTATTAGAGTCTAACTGTAGAAAATACAGAAATGAAGTTAATGTGGGACGCCTGGGTGGCTCAGTTGATTAAGCGGCTGCCTTCGGCTCAGGTCATGATCCCAGCGTCCTGGGATCGAGTCCCACATCAGGCTCCTTGCTCGGCAGAGAGCCTGCTTCTCCCTCTGCCTCTGCCTGCCACTCTGTCTGCCTGTGCTTGCTCTCTCTCTCTGACAAATAAATAAATTAAAAAAAAAAAAAAAAGAAGAAATGAAGTTAATGTTAGTACTGTGTTAAAATAAGATTATATTTCCCTCAGCTCCAATATACCTAGGACAAAATAGTATATGGAGGTGCTCCCAGATTAAAAAATGAGGTTTTAGACTATTGCAGGACATTGAAAGGAGGTGGTCAAAAAGCTTTTGAGTCCACTTTAGCAAAATGTTCACTTGAGAGTTCAAAAAGGATGCCAGAATTTCTTGGAAGATAGCTATCTGCATGCTCTGATACCCATCACCATCTCTCATGGGAAAGAGGCACTCCTCTTCTCCCTCACCTCTCCTTCAATGAGACCACTTGAGAACTTGATATTTATCAAGTGGCGTCTGGACTCACACTTGAAAATATCTCCAAGCAAAAATCTGGTTGCATGTCTTTGTGATGGAAAAGGAGGAAGAGGGAGGACAGCAGTGAGAACAAAAGCTCTTCTACCATTTTCCTGACCTGGATTCATAACCTTCTTTGGGCCACATGAATACTCTAACAGTTAACCAAGCTGAAACTATTTAGAAAATATCCTACCCCAGTAGGCAGCCTTCCAAAACAAAGTAACCCTGAAGGAAAGGTCTCTGGGGTTTATACCTTTCGGGATATGACTCGGGTAGGGTAGGATATGAGTGGTTGGTTGGAGAGTAGACTATATCAGGGATCTGGACAATGGAGAAGGTTATTAAAAAATCTATGAAACCAAAGATATGTATCCCTAAAGGGAAGTTAGTCCTGATTATTTATGAAACTCAATAAATAATATTTAACAATCATAATGTCATAGGTCCACCAGGAGATCATCGCGGTACTAGTCAAGTGAGGCCTTTTCTTACCTTTTTTTCTATTGCTGCTCCTGCCCTAGTGGGGTCAAACACCATGACTAGCAAGAGTTAAGAAGAAATAGTACAAGGCAGCAAAGCAGAGAAGATACTGACAACACACCTCTTATTTCCTTTTCTCTATTAAGTTTCCAGGGGATGCTGCCTAGAGGAGAGCAGCTTAAATTTTAAGTTTGGAACTTTAATGACCTTGGATTTGCATTGGTTTTCTATTTCTGCCTATCAAATTCCCACACATACAGTGGTTTAAAACAACACACATTTACTAGCTCACAGTTCTGTAGGTCAGAAGTCCAAGATGACTTAATCGAGTTCTCTGTTTAGGGTCTGATAACACCCAAATCAAAGTGTTGACCGGGGCTACATTGTCATCTGGAGCTTGGAGTCCTATTCCAAAAGTATGACTGTTACTGAAGAAGTTACTTCCTTTAGTTGTAGGATTGAGATACTTTTGTCCTTGTTAAATGTCAGCAGGGACCTCTCTCATCTCTTAAGAACACCTAATTCCTTGGGGTGCCTGGGTGGCTCAGTTGGTTAAGCGGTTGACTCTTGTTTTCAGCTCAGGTCATGATCTCAGGGTTCTGGGATTAAGCCCTGCATCAGGTTCTGTGCTCAGCGGGGGGGTCTGCTTATGAATTCTCTCTCCCCCTCTGTCCTTACCCCTGCTTGCTCGATCTCTTTAAAATAAATAAATCTTAAAACAAAAGAGAGAGAAAGAGAGAACACTCATTTGCTCCTCATGTAACCTCCTGAATGTTTTAAGGCTGGTCTTAATGCTTGCAGTTTCTCTCCAATCCTTTTCTGCTTCAGCCTGAGAAAAGCTCTTTGCTTTTAAAGCCTCCTGTGATTACATCAGGCCTGGCCAAATAATCTCCCTATCTAAAAGTCAACTGTTTCTTATCACATAACACAATCACAGGAGTGATATCTCATCATATTCAAATGTTCCAGGGATTAGTATAGCAAAACTCTAAGAGGCCATGTAAACAGTCTACCTACCAGAGAATTGAACCTTTTATTAATTATTGCCATGATGTCATTTTTCTCTTTGTTTCGATTCAAAGTGACTAGACAGCTTTTTATGATCTGAAAGTGCCCAATAAAATAGGAGGCCCAGCAGAAGATTTATTCAAGTGTGAGAAAATAATTACCTTCACAAATTGGGATTAAATGGCCATTGGTAGTGTTTGGTGAGAGAATTTTCCTTTTCTCTTGCTATACCCTATTGATTGCTTTAAACAAAATGGATTTACCTTAAATAAACTGTGGTTTATGGTAGAGGGACATAACCAATACACCATGATCTCCCCCTTTTTCCTGCCCCAAAGATGGGCTAGGCAAATAAATACTGTGAGTGCATTTTCTTTATAAACTAGGAGATCCTGATAGAATCTTCTTAGACTAGAGGTGACAAATCTCTTGGAATCCATGCAGGTCAGTGTTCCAGTGCCCAAAAGAGGTATGGAAGATGCTGGAGAGTGGATCTGAAAGAACAAGCAGAAATTATTCAGCACAATAATGTATTGCAATAAACTGAGCTAGAGATGATGGTGACTTGGGGAGAGATGGTAGAAATAGAAGGAAAGAGAAGATTCTGGATAATATTTTGAATATATAGTGAACAGGTTTTGTCAAATGAATTAGCTGTGGGACATGAAAGAGAAAAGAATAAATCCACGATTTGGGGCTTGTGGAACTTAGTTGATAGAGATGCTACTTACTGATGTGGAAGAGATTTTGGGGGAGCAAATGTGGTATGCCATTAAGAAAATGGACTATTTCTAAAAACTATAGCTATTTTCTTAAAGATTTATTTATCCATTTGAGAGAGAAAGGGAGAGCAGCAGGTGGAGGGGAAGATGAAGGACAGGGAGAGAGCAGCCTGAAAATATCAAGTGTTTGGTGACAACATTTAAAATCTTACGTCTTCTTACGCAGCTTTGTCTAGAACTCAGAGATTCACATCTCCACATGATTCCGTATTTTGCCAGATGTTCCTCATCCCTGTCTTCTCTTTGCTTCCATAGTGACTTCTGAGTTTCTAGTCCATCATTTTAAAATGATATATCCCCTCTCCTTTCTTTAAATGTCCTCTTTACCTTCTCAGTTTATTAAAATATGAATTTCTCCTACAGATCCGCCTCTCTTACAGCCCTATCAAGCAACAGCCTGTCTCTCTCCACACTGCACAAGGCTGTGGGTGGGGTAGGTGTCTTCCCTGACCTTCCTTAATACTTTCAAACCGATTTTCTTTCTCTTTTCCCTAAAATCTGTTGTCTTTGAAGATTTTGCTCACAGTCTATAGTATAATTCTATGTTGTGCTTATTGAAAGGCTATTCCCACTCAGTAATGATTTTAATTTTTGGCTCAATGTCTCCGTCTCTGACAGTACTCTTTTCCTAAGTCACAGTGGTTGCAATGTCCATGTGTGTGATCTTTGTAATGTTCTGATGTCCTAGTTCTGGATACCTTCTCTTTCAGTATTCTCTCTTCCACATTCACTCTGTCTATTCTCATGGCCATTCTCTAGACCTTGACATTGTGAATAACTACCTCCTCCATGATCTCATTTGAAATACCTCACTTTCTGATCTCTACTTCTTGTCATTTCAACTCCTTCCTCTAAGACCTTTCAATCCATTGGTTCTGCCACCTTTTCATGGATGCTTGCTTCCCATTATTAGTGTCTTTCAGTTATCAAACACCAGGAATAATAAACCTATAGTTGAACAGGTTCATTTCAAGGAGGGACAATGCACACCACAAGGGCATTTGGGTAAGAGTGCGTTACAAAAACTGATTACTATGAGTTGGGCTCTGTTCTATGATTTTAGGAAGGATTTAGGAAGCAGGACTTTACTATGCATTTGGATGCTATCAGGCATGTGGCATTCTATGACTAGAATTCTAAATACATCTTACCTATGGGGTAGGAAGAATGAATTAATACTAAGGCTATAATTGTTAACGGAGCCACGGTAGCTCATATTACCCAGGACAGGAAGATGTTTGGATATTTTTGTGGTTTGAACAATTTCAGTTTTGTCTGTGTTTAGACATGGTTACAAAATTGTCTTTTTGTCTTGATCCATCATGGTCTGAGTGACCTTATTATTAATGTTCTGTGGAATTATGTTCAACAGGAAAACACTACAACCTAGCCGATAGTGCCAGGCCAGCTCCCTAATTTCAGGAACAGCTTCTTTCACCCCATCACTCATCCCCCTTGATCTGTCACTGCAATCACACCTTGCAAAATCTAACTCCTTTACTCCAACCCCACCAATAATTCTAGGTCTACCCTTCCAGGCATTCCCTATTGCTTTAAACCAGCTTTACTTTTTTTGTACATGATTTATAATTATACATAATGTTATAAATTTATTATTTATTTTCCTATCTTTCTAGTATTTAAACAAATTATTCAGATTATTTTTACCATATAATGGCAATTAAAGAATACATTTATTAATTTATTTATTGTATTGTTATTTAATTTATTTATTTATTATTAATTTATTTAAGGATTTATTTATTTGAGAGAGAGAGAGAGAGAGAGAGAGAGCATGTGAGCAGGGGGAGGGGCAGAAGGAGAGGGAGAGAAAATTTCAAGCAGACTCCCCACTGAGCATGGAGCCCACTTTGGGGTTTGATCCCATGACGCTGAGATCATGACCCAAGCCAAAATCAAGAGCTGGTCATCCAACCAACTGAGCCACCTGAGCACCCTTGACTTTTAAAATAATCAAGATCTGCAAGTGCTAGTAGAGTCTATATAAATTAGTTATAAATTCTATTGATTATATAAAACAAAAAGACATGATTTATAACTTCAAAAGTTTTTGTGGTAGTAATTGCTATCTTGACTTTTAGTAAATTAAATCTAAATCTTTTTATAAGAGACAATAAGGCCATGTCAAAGAATAACCTAAAAGATTAAGATACAAAGAGAAGTGAATTTGTGGGGGCAGGGTATATCATAATGAATGAAGAGAAATATAAGTCTTAGTGTAAGAATTTTTAAAAAGAAGCAGTTTTGACTAATATTTTCCTTATAGTTGTTAGCAACATCTTAAGGGCAGAACATTTAAGAAGAGAATTAGAGTATCTGTAAAGATTTTGTAGAAAGATTGTGATACAGACTTCTAATCTGTTTTGATGTTGGACACATGCATTGTTTTTCCCACACCTTATTTCATAGCTACAGTGTGTGAATGAAGTGTTCCCATCTGTTACATTCTCTGTAACCTAAGGGCAATCGTGGGGAAGAAGGTTTAGCCTTGTATGATGTCCTGGTTGCTGCTGCTGCTTCTGTTAAATGTTCTGTACCAGGATTTATACCACCTCGTTTGAAAACTGTATCTTCCCTACTAAGGTAATATATCCTGGAGCATCAGATCATTGCCCCAATTCAGCATGCACATCCAAGCCTGCATCAGAGATGCAGAGATCAAAGAGCCATGGCAGATTATGCACTTATAAGTTCCACCCTTCTTTTCCCAAAATCTGCAGGGAGAAGAACAAAGTGATGAATAATGCAAGGTTATGGTGTTAATCGGTTCTAGGGCAAGACATTAGTATAGAGAAGAGTTCAAGTGGGGCTTGCTTTATGCCTTTTCCCAGGATTTCTGCTCCTTGCAAGGCTGTTATTTATTTTTTATTTTCGTCTGCCAAATCCATCATTATGGCTGGGAAGAAACAAGTCTACTATTGTGACTCTTCTACACAATTAAACATTTTGAGCATTGATGGTTGATCTGAACTTCCTTAAGAATTTGAATTGATGGAGTGCCTGGGGTGGCTCAGTCAGTTAAGCATCTGAGTTCGACTCAGGTCATGATCTCAGGGTCCTGGGATGGAGCCCCTTTCCTGTCAGGCTCCCTGCTCAGTGGGAAGTCTGCTTCTCCCTCTCCCTCTGCCCCTCCCACCACTAGTGAGGTGCATAGCGCATGTGCTCTCTCAAATAAATAAACAAATAAATAAATAAATAAAATCATTTAAAAAACGGATAAAATTGAATTGACATTTGCTTTGCCCCTCTTCTTTCCTCGCCATACCCACTTTCTACCTGACCACATTCTCCTTTCTTTTGTCTATTGCTTGTTCCAGGAATTTATCTCTAAATTTAGTGATCATGAGTAACATTCAAGGTGTTTGCTATTTTCTTTATTTCCCCGTGTGCATGGGTTGGAGGGATGGTTAGAAACTACACCATTGTAGGGTGCCTGGATGGCTCACTTGGTTAACTGGCTGCCTTCAGCTCAGGTCATGATCCCAGTGTCCTGGGATCGAATCCCACATCAGGCTCCCTGCTCTGCAGGAAGTCTTCTTTTTCCTCTCCCTCTGCCTGCTGTTCCCCTTGCTTATGCCCCCCGCCCATCAAATACATAAGATTAGAAGCTATACCATGTAGAATTTTTTTTTAACTTCTCTTAGCTGTTACTTTTCCTTGTTTGGATGCTGTTAATGTATACAAGTAATGAGTGATTTTGAATTGAACTGCATTTCATTGTTTAAGTGTATACCATAACATTTTCTTTTTGATTTGGAATCTTCTTTTGTTTCAAAATACAAATGGTAGTTAGTATTATAATGTAGTATATCTAAATATTAATATAAAGTATATAATTTTAATGATTTCAACTAGAATTATTCAACTAAATTTTCAATTATTTCAATTGAATTTTCCTAGCTTTCCCTTGTCCTCTTTACTACTCTGTATTTCCTCCCATATCTCCCTTTCTACCTTTTTTTTCTTATTTACCCCTTGCCTACCTTCTAATGACCAATATTTATTGAGCATCCACTATATTTCTCAGGATTAAAAGACACAGAAATGGGAAAGATGTGTATACAACAAACTATAACTAATTGATCATAAGAGCCAACTATTTACAATGAATGGGAAAATATATAAGAACAAATACACCTTTTATTCATTAATGTATTCATTTACTGATTTGTGGATTTATTTGTTTTATTCAAAATGTAAGTCTATCCCAGGAGACATTCCTCTACTCCCCTAGGTTTGAGAGCTGGGTCTTTGAATAAACTGACAACAGGGAGATTAACAGTAGAAAGGCATGCAAATTAATTAATTTTTAATATTATGTGACAGGGGCATCATAGGAAAACAAGTGAATACCTGAAAAAGTAATGAAATTTGAGAACTTATGTACCATCTTAATAGGGGAAGAGGAGGGCCAGTAAATGATTTTTAAGAAAGATTAATGGGCCTTAGAAGAATAAATAAGGGTTATGATAGTTTGTGATAAAGTTTGGCTGTGGTATGGACTTCTAACTTCTTATATGATGAGTCATCTCTGGTTGATGAAACTCTCAGGAAGGAGAGTTCTAACTATTGAGTTCCTTTTGGAGGATCTGTCATAAGGCAGAGAAGGGGAATTCAGAGAAAGCCATTTTCCACATTTGCTGCTTTGCAAATACCTTCAGCTGAAAATAATCAGTGTACCAACGCCACATATTTTTGGTGGCATATCCTGAACTTCTTCACCCAGAATATGCCATACACTGTCCTATGTACTGAGAATAGCTAGTTTTTGATACAGACATACTTGTTAAGTAAAATCTTATTAAAAGTCCTTTTTGGGGGGTGCCTGGGTGGCTCAGTGGGTCAAGCCTCTGCCTTTGGCTCAGGTCATGATCTCCGCGTCCTGGGATCAAGCCCCGCATCAGGCTCTTTGCTCAAAGGGAGCCTACATCCCTCTCTCTCTGCCTGCCTCTGACTACTTGTGATCTCTGTCAAATAAATAAATAAAATCTTTAAAATAAAAGTCCTTTTTGGTACACGAACAAACACAGCTTTAATGAGATAATAAGGCAAATGGGCATTCTATTAAATTCAGACTACTACAGAAATTTCTATGCATTTTGCCAAAAAAATTGAGATAGTACATTAAGTACAAGTAAGTGTTTCACTTTATTGATTTTGGGGATAACCTTCACTTCACCGTTCTGATCTTTTAATTTTTGGCTGAGAACTGAAATCATATCAAATTATATCAAAATTAATTACAATTGTGAACTCTTACCAATGTTAAGGTAAACACACATAGAAGTTTTTATTGATAAATCTCTACTTAGGAAAATGTCATGATAAATAAATCTTAGATTTTAAGAAAATAATTGAAATGTGAATATTACAGGCTTTTCAAAAACAATCCCTTCATAGTCTCTAAATATAAAGTTTCAGTTTTCTTTAATTTGCAGGTTAGAATTATGATGTGAATTTTTAAGTGTTAGGCTTGAGATTTCTTTTATACAAAATTCAATATGATAACACAAAAATGTGGCTATATCTAAAATACACTTAATGAGTGCATTAATATGGAGCAATTAGCACTCAGAATTCTCCGTCAAAATGTAGAATGTAATTATGATCATTATTTTGCAAAGTTAGATCATAGTTACTAAAATGAATAGCTAAAATGTTAATTAGAGTATAGAAAATTTGAATATAGATTGAAAATAAAACTACTTTACTTCATGTAAATTGCACTTAGCATAAATTTTTCTGGTCTTTAGTATTTCAGTTGAACAAAAATCCTGAATTAATTTGATTAATATCAAAATACTTGTCCAATTTTTTGTTGTTACTGTTGTTAAAAGGATGTGAATAATAGTAAATGAACTAGGAAAGGATTGGAATTGGGACTGGACCCAAATATAATTTCCATTTTAGGCTTTCCATTGAACTTTCAGCCCATTAGCTAACAATCTAAAGCCACTGAATTTAAGAGAAAGAAAAACCAAGATGCTTTATCAAAACCTTGGAAAGTCACTAAAAGCAAACGTATAGTTTTAGGTTTTCATTTTTTACACTGTTCCTTATCTCTCATTTTTACTGGACCACATAAATACTGCCTTTTGCCATATTTACCATTTGCCATATTTGCTATTATAAATATTTGCCATATTTACATAATTTTTAATAATGTAATAAAATAATGTTTAAAATTAAATTTTACAAATTTGGTCTTTTCTGTTAGGTAAATATTCTTATTGCCACTTTAAATATAAGGACTTTGAGGTACAGAGAAGCTAAACCATTTGCCTAAATGGTTGTTTTAGGACATCCAACTCAACTGTCTTTTAACTATTGTGATAAATCAGTTTTCAATAGAGCATTGAAAATGGAAATTTTTCCTTTCTTAATATGACCCTTTTTTATGATTTGATGCTCATAGAATTTTGCCATGTTCTGAACGGCCTGGTGAATTGGGCTGTCATTTGACACCCCTAAGAGATGAACACTTTTGATTACATCAGAAGTGCTCTGCTTCAGATAACATGATTACGTACATCCTAATTACCCACAATGCAGATTGGATGGGTGGCCACATCCCCCAGTACTTTAGAGAAAAATGCATTTGTTTATAAAAAATTCTGAGAGAATTGTAGTGGTAACTTACAAGGTTTATAAGGGAGAGCAGTGGAAAATCTGTGTTTGCAATCTTCATTTAGAAATGGAAATATGGAGACGCCTGGGTGGCTCAGTGGGTTAAAGCCTCTGCCTTTGGTTCGGGTCATGATCCCAGGGTCCTGGGATCGAGTCCTGAGTCGGGCTCTCTGCTCAGCAGGGAACCTTCTTCCTCCTCTCTCTCCGCCTGCCTCTCTGCCTACTTGTGATCTCTGCCTGTCAAATAAATTAATTAATTAATTAAAAAAAAAGAAATGGAAATATGTGATGAGGGGAAGGAAAAAATAGATTTTCCATGTAACCCAAATTATTTAACCTGGACTGTTTCTTTCTGCAAAGGAAATCAGCTTTATAAACAAGCTCTCTTTGAGGCTAACAGTGTAACATTCAAATTAAATGAGTGAAAAACCACTTTTATACCACTGAATATGCAGAATCTACCCACTAACCTCAATGTGTTCAGTTTCCATTCTGTGCTCTCAGTCTGGACAAACCAGATAAACCAAGATATATCTCTTCGATATAGCTTTGGTTCATCTTCTATTTTATCCTTATCTCTAGAGGTGGTGATTATATTTTATCCAAAGCAAAGAAGATTCTCACATCTACAAAATGTCTGCAGTTTTCCTATATGAAGTGACACCACATGTTGTTCTGCTTATTATTCTTGTGTCGCTGGGGCAGCACTTGTCTGTTTTAATGCTGTGTGGTTGTCTCGGCGATTGCTAATCTAATGATGGGATATGTCCCTGGAGGTTATAGGTACCATTCTCTGAGCTTCATGCCTACAGCCTGAATTACAAGATGATTGATATCATAATTTTTTTTATTCTTTACTAAGATATGCACACATTTATAATAATAGGAAGTTATATCTGTGACCCTAGTATGAGCACTTTCCAAGGCTGCATGGTGCCACCTTTGCAGAAATGGCCTACAACTCAATTTTTTTTTTTTTTGCTACAACTACAACTTTTTTTTCTTTTTTTCCTACAACTCAATCTCTTTCACTGACATTGAGCTTTTTCAAAAGACAGGGAAGCCAAGAAAATAAAAATGTCAGCAATTTATGCATTCTGATTTTACTCCCAGCTGAATTTCAATGTAAATATATTAAATATACATTATGTAAATATATTTAAATATGCATCCCATATTTACATTTAAATGTAAATTGAGATAATTTACATGTTAGATTCTGAATGTCAGTTATTAAAATTCACTGATTTCCTGACCCAAAGCTACCATTGGAATGATGTATGTGTGTGCTTACTAATTAACCATTTACAGAGTACACAAAAGGTGAAATGCTGACCCAAGTGCACACAGTAATTTGCAGGATGGATCTCTCCTTAAAGGAGCTGCCAATTGGAGTTTGTGGGGGCTGAGGTTTAGAGGTGGAGGGGAGATACAGTTAAATATGGAACTAAAATAGGAGACTAGAGAAACAAAGGACCAAAGAGAGAATATAAATGTGCAGTAATTGAATAGACTCAAGTTTCCAAAGATATCTATGCTGTGACTTTTAATATCTGGTTTTAGAAGGGTGGCCAAATAGCCAGTTCTGATAGGTAAATGAGGAACAAAAAATATATGTGTACAGGCCACCTATTAATGGTAAATCATGAGATTCTGTTATATGAGGGTTAATGGTCTGCCATGAGTGCTTGCCGATAGAACCTTAGTTCAGACTTTCAATATTCATCCAACAGATTTTTTTTTCATCCTACAAATTATTAAAGCAGTCTTCTACTTTTTCTCTGTCTTTGGCTATGACTTTCCATGATGTATATATGATCTAAATTTTCTAAGCAATCTTTCTTTACACAAATTTAATCACATAATGTCCTTCTTAAAAATAATCGAATGGTTTCCCAGGCCTTTGTCTTCAGACTCAGGCCTTCATCTTCAGACCCAAACTCCTTTATTGTATTATTTTTTTAAAGATTTTATTTATTTATCTGTCAGAGAGAGAGAGAGGGAGAGAGAGAAAACACTCACACAAGCAGTAGGAGCAGTAGGGGGAGGGAGAAGGAGGGTCCCTGATGAGGAAGCAGCCAGATGTGGGACTTGATCCCAGGACTCTCAGATAATGACCTGAGGCCAAGGCAAAGCTTAACCAACTGAGCACCTAGAGCTCCAGATCCAAACTCCTTCAGATGCTTTTTCTTCTTTTTCTTTTTCCTCCTCCTCCTCTTCCTCTTCTTCTTCTTCTTCTTCTCTTCTTCTTCGTTGTCATCGTCTTCTTCTTCTTCTTCCTATGAAACTCTTTCTTTTATTTAAATGTTCTTTCTTAATTGTGTTTTTTGGTGAACATCAGGTGTCAACTTCTGCCATCTTTTGACCCATATCTTACAATTCTGTCATTCAAATTGCTTGACATTCCCCAGACTTACCTGACTTTGTTTTGTCCTCCTAGAATGTCCCTTTCTTGTTCCACATAGGAGTATTGGGGAGGGAGACCTTCCTCTGCTCTACAAGGTCCTTCTAGCTGGACTTAGAATCAAATAGACATGAGATTAACAGGAGAAAATAAAATTTAATAGCTTGTGTACAGGGAAGCCACACAGGAAATTCCAGAGACAAGGAGCTAACAGGAAGCTTATATAAGCTAAGGAGTGGGGTAAGGCCTGAGGTTACAAAGGGGAGGAAAGCCATTAGCAGGAATAGAAAGCAGATGATTTGAAAGACAGAGGTTACTCTATTATGTAGATACGTTTCTTAGGTAAAGGGGAATCTCTGTTAATTGCTCTCCTCCTGGTCAAGCCTCTCTTTTCTGATGTAAATTTAGGCAGTTGAGGACCAAGAAGAGTGCTTTATCCTGAATTTTCTGGGTCTTGATTACTTTTAACTGAAAATAATATTCCAGTCAAAGTGGCCCATCTTGGGGTAGCCTGCCCTTGACCCATACATGAATAATTCCCACTTTGCCTTCCAGGCTCAGGTCCAGGCTGATCTCCTGCAGAAGCTCTTTATTTCCATTCTCCCCAAGAATGTTCATGTGCCCACACTGCTCCTCCCCAAGTTTCCTGGAGTGTGGTCAGAGATCAAAAGAAGGATGAAGCTGTAAGATATTCAAGAAAATATATCAATGTTGAACTTAATCTGAGGCCTGTGTTCCCAGAAAGCAGCAGTGGTAGAGAAATTCTACCCTTTTGCATTTATAAAGGACCATCCTGTCCTCACATGTTCAGGTAAGACCCACTTGTACCCTTCCTCAGTGACTCAGGTGAGACCAATCTTTGCCCTTCCTTTTGACTCCATTATTTTATAAAACTTAATGTTTTCTCCATCTTTTTTTTTTTTTTTTTGAGATGTTCCTCATTAATGAATGTTCTCTCTATTGCTAATATCTTGAATACAGTAATGACTTTGTCATGAGACCTTTCTTTGTCCTGAGCATTTTGTCTTCCACACTGACAACTTGGGCTTTTGTCAATGAATTCATCAGAGCTCTTACCATATTTTATTGTTACTGTTGACTTGCTTCTTTGTCATCCTCCTTAGACTGGAAATTGCTTGAGAATTAGGAAAAATGTCTTATTTATATTCCCAAGTTTACTCAGTGCTGTGCCTGGTTACAAACAGCAGTGACAAATGGACCTTTGATGATGACCAAGTGAGAATTTGCTATGTATTTACCCTTCTCTTTTAGTAGAGGAGGATAATGCAGGATGCCTCATCTCCCTACCAGTGTCCATATAGTACTCTGAACTAGGCTTAGCTTATCTATCCATACCTTTTCCTGGGATGATTACAAAAAAGGTCACTTTCACTGTATTAAAAAAATGGCAGTTATAGCCATTCATTAAAATCCCTGTAGTTTGTAGGTTCTCATATAGAAAAATGACCCTTACACATATCACTTATTGTATGTCAGAGTCACATTGTGTTGTGTTGGGATATGAATAGAAGAGCCAATGATGGGTGAGGGTAGTGGTGAGTTATTAAAAGATGGTGTGTAATAGATTCAAGAAAGCATGGAAGATAGATTTTGCCACAAGTCTAATTTCTGGAGTTATACAGAGTAGTAGGAAATCAAACTTCAGGAAAGATAATCTAATATTGAGTGAGATGTAACCTTAGGAAGTAGCAAAAAAAAAAAAAATTAGAGTTAGAAAAGATAATGATCCATTGCTTTCTGGATCTATAAAGAAAATAGAGGAGAATTAAAGATGAAGAATTTAGTAGGCTTCCACAGTGGAATATTCATATAGAGCTTGTTTAGTATCATTTGTACTTTGAAAAGTCATCCATAGCTCTGTGGTTTCAAGATTTGTAATGAATTGTACCTTACTAAGGCATACTAAATAAATTGTGTGACAGTAGGCTATTGTTCAGAAAGCTTACCTACTAGTGGGTGAACCTAGCTTAACGCACAGCATTAAACATTCTTTGATCCCAAATAATCATTTTGAATGCACCTGCTCTCTGAAAGTCAAGCAAGTACCAAACCATATCGTGAATGTGTGTATTTACGCTTCTGTGTGGAAGTCTGTGACTGAAATATTATCCCGTAAAGTGTGTCAGTATTTTTTTCTACTACTGACATATTACATGAGAATTCTTGCAGTCTTAAAGATAGAATGGCTCTGCAGATTTTTATTTTTAAATGTAAAGTTCACATACTGTGAAATGCGCAGATCTCCATGCAATGAAATGCACAGGGTGCTGTTCTGGGTCTTGACAAATGCATATCCAAGTAACCCAGCACCTATGTATCATCTGAGAAGCAGATGCCAGAGGCATTACATGTGCAAGAAATTTGAGGATAAAGGGGAAGAGGGTAGAGTAGGCAGGGACAACCTGACATTTATGAAAAAAGAGAATTAGAAAGGATTAGGTGGACATTTCATATGAGAGAGGAGTTTTGAGTAAGTTTTAGCTGGGTTGATGAAGAGTCCCTGAACAGAGACTGCTTATTGGATGATTCTCACATTGAACATGAGTGCTACAGCTATCATTTAACTATGCTACCTGCAGAAGGGTCTCCTGAAGGGTATCTGAATGATGTCTCTCCATTCTTAAGATACAGAATATTTACATCACCCCAGAAACTCAACCCACCTTTGGGAGTCACTGCTTTGATTTCTGTCACCAAGGATTAACTTTGCTGGTTCTAGAATTTCACATAAATAAAATCATTCAGTAGGTTCTCATTTTTTTCTGGGCTTGTTTTGTTCATTATGATGTTTTTAAGATTCATTCATATTGTTTGTATAGTTTATTCATTTTTTTTTTAAATTCCTGAGTAGTAGCACATTATATACGGTATATTCATTCTCTTTAATGGATCTTTGGGTAGCTCCTAGTTTTTACCTATTAAGAAAAAGTCTATGAATATTCTTATACAAATCTCTTCATGGATGTGATTTTCATTTCTCTTGTGCAAATACAGGTTGAACTGCTGGCTCATAGAGTCAGTATATGTTTAACTTTATAAGAACCTGTGAAACATTTTCCTCATGGTTTGTAACACTTCCCCCTTCAACTGGCAATGAAATTTCCTATACGGTCTGCATCCTTGTCAGTATTTGGTCTTGTTGATCTTTATAATGATAGCCATTCTAGTGGTTTTAATTTGTCATTTCAGTGTGAATAATGATGTTGAACAACTTTTCATGTATTTACTAGCCATTCATATATTATTTTTCTCTCAATGTTCAAGGCTTTCTTGTTTTTAATTGTTTTACTTTTAATTATTTTTAATTGTTTTATTATAATTGCTGATTTGCGGGGATTTTAAATGTTTTTAACATAAATTTTTAGTCAGATATATTGGCTTCAAAAAATTCTGTCTGTGGGTTGCGTTTTTCTTTACTAACATTGCCTTTAATGAACTCAAATTATTTTTAAAATTTTATTATTCAATTTCTCAATTTCTTCTGTTATTGTTAGTGCTTTTTGCATCTTTTTCATGAAATCATGGCCTCCATCAAGCTCATGAAAATATTCTTTTGAAAAGTGTTGGTGGCTAAAGCATATAGTTCTATTGCCTGTTTTCCAAAGTAAAGCTTTATTGGAACACAACTAGGCCATTCATTTATTTATTCTCATAGCTATTTTTGGTATTACAATGTCATAGTTGAGTAGTTATGACAAAGAGAGTATGGCCCTGGAACTTTAAATATTCACTATCTGTCCTTTCAGAATATTTGCCAACCACTGTTCTAGAAGCTTTGAAACTTAAGATTTTATGTTCTTTTCTATGAGTGATTTCAAATCAATTTTTGCATGTGGTATGAGTGAGGTGGTGATCCATTTCCCCCCAACTATTTATCAGTTGTTGCGGCACATTTAACATGACTATATTTTCCACACCAAATGAGTAGTTCGTTATCTGGATTTTCTATTCTGTTTCATTGATCTGTTTATTTATCCTCATACCAACATCAAGCACTCTTGATTACTGTAGTTTGTATAACTCTCGCAATCAGGTGCTGTTCTCCAAAATTGTTCATCTTTTTCAGGATCCTTTTTGCTCTTCTAGGTCCATTGCATTTTGAAATGAATTTAAAAATCTCTATGTCAATTAAAAAAAAATTTCCACTGTGATTTAAATGGAACGATATGGTATCTATAAATCAGTTTCAGAAGAATAAATGTTTTAACATTCCCATCCATTCAACATGGTACATATAGATCTTTTTTCAGGTCTTTATTTTTTAGTGATGTTTTGTGGTTTCCTGTGTTAAGATCTTAAATATCTTTTGTTAATTCTTTACTAAGTATTTTTTATGTAATCATATTGTAAATATAATTATATTTAAACTTTGGTTTCTATACATTTGAAGACAAAGTTAAGAGTCTATGACAATGAGTCCAAAAAATAAAGAAACGTTTCTGGTGTGGAATTTGTTATTACAAATTACATTATAAATGTATGATTTCAACCAAGTACAGGTATTTGCTTCTGTTTACACTTCATTCACATTTTGTCGCTATTGTTCTTAATAGTTAGTCTTGGCATATGATTAAAGTCTACTAAAAATAAAGTTTCCTTTTTAAAGAACTGTAATGTTACACAAGCCCTACCTTTTCTTTTGTAGCATCTGATTTATGCACAGTGTCTGTATGCACTGCAATTTTTCTATGGGATCATAGAAAAACTCCAGCTAAGTGAATTGTTAATACAGTCAGAGAAAATATGAAAACAATGTAAACTCCTTGGAACCCACTCCAGCTTTTACTCTCATATTTAAAAAAGTGGGATGAGCAGAAGCATTAAAACATTAACTGAAGGGCTCAGAGATGAGAAAAAGTTTCCATGAGAATTTCAGAGAGAAAAATAACTTCAAGGACCAGAAATAATCCTTACCAAGGGGGCTTAGCTCTTTCTTGTTGGAAGAAGCCAAGTGTTCTCTGAGACTAGAAATTCTCACTAAAAATGGGCTGTGGAACTGCCTACTTCCTTCAAAATGTACTCATTTTTAAATTTAAAAAGTCACAAATTTTTGTAGGATTCTATTTTTCATACCTAATATTTGTTATAAATTTTTTCTTAAAATAAACCCCATTAACTGGTAATATTTTGTGTGTGTATATGTGTGTTCAGATCAGCTAAGCTATCTGTTTTTATCTAAAGTTTCCTCCTAAAATTAGCTCATTTCTCTATTTTATGCCACGTTCTGCATATGTATATTAGTTTCTATATGTATATCAGTTTCTTTAAAGCACAATTTCAAATTTGCTTACATGACAGATATGTAAAGAATATGGAATAGACTTGCTATGATTTATATCACTTTCTTCATGAGCTTCTAATCTGTCTAAAGGAGAAAAACTAAATTTTAATGTTTGTAAACATAGAGTATCTTTTTTTTTAAAGATTTTATTTATTTATTTGATAGAGATCACAAATTGGCAGAGAGGCAGGCAGAGAGAGAGAGAAGGAAGCAGGCTCCCTGCAGAGCAGAGATCCCAATGTGGGGCTTGATCCCAGGACCCTGGGATCATGACTTGTTGAGGCCGAGAAAATTAAGGCCATACCACCTAGAGTTTAGCATTAGCACAAGTACAGCCATCTTAGCTTTGGCAGCCATCTCAGGCCCAAGGGCTGAACTTTCCCCTACTTTACTTTAGTTCTGGGAACCCACACCCTGCTTTAGTTCCAAGAAAGTACCCCACCCTGCAACACCCTGGTAACAGCTAATCAGCTTACTGCAGAAAATTCTGAAACTTCTCCTCCCCCCCGCCCCCCCACCAAGTCTCTTGTAATGACCCATAAAAACCCCTACCTTAACTAGCCTCGGGGTCCAAGTCCCTACTCCGCTGTTGGGTATACTTGGGCCCAAGCTTAAGCTTGTCAAATAAACCCTTATGTGATTGCATCGGTGTTGGCTCCTTGGAGGTCTCTCAGACGCAAAAACTTGGGCATAACAATCAGAGCTAAAGGCAGAGGCTTTAACCCACTGAGCCACCCAGGTGCCCCACACATAGTATATCTTACTATGGATAGTCTTCTTGGATTAAATGCTCATTCCTTCGAATCATTTCCTACCAAATTCTACGTCTTTAACAAAGATGTCTTCAATATATATGAAGGCGGAGAACTTGTGTGTTTGGGAGAAAGCAACAAATTCCTGGCCTTGTGTTGTTTTAGGGGAGCACATAGGCCAAGATCTACTGAGAAATGTTTGCTTTATGTGATTCTTGGGGTTTTTTTTCCCCCTCCTTGGGGCTGCTACTAAATATTATAGTTAATATTACTATATTAGTTTGTTAGAACTGTCATTCAAAGTACCACTTCCAAAATACAATAATGGGACTGGCATATGATAGATATTTCTATTCCAAAAAGGCAAAATCAGAAGGAAGGTAAGTTTTATAAGACCCAAGCAAGTCCTAAACCTAGCAAGGCAAATTTCATTAGATTTTAAGTCTTGAGTATTATCTTCTTTGGCTTGATGCTCTGTTCTTCCAGCCCACCAGGGAGGTGATCTTGTTTTTTGGGCCCCACCCCTTCTGCCCTGGGCATGAGTGGCTTGGCTCTCTGAAACCAGTGAAGTGGCTCCACTCTCTGGAACTATGGGGTGAAATAGCTCCCTCAATCCACTGGACCTGTTACATCTGAATTCCTGGTGACAATGACAATCCTGCTGACCTTTGAGGTGCCCTTGAAGTCATTCTTCCATTTTCTTAAATGAGAAATAATGTTTGTAGCTGGTCCCTTTATTGGTCCCTCCTGTAGAATCCCAGAAGTCTGACAGCCTTCTTCCATTTTGTTTTATCTCTGACCCCTTCAGTCTAAGCTGGCAGCATTTATGCTGCTATAAAATTCTGAAAAGCTTTGTTGGCCTCTATTTAATACATGGGGGTCCAGCCATAAGGCAAAAGATCCACAGATCTTTCTTGGAAAACTGTATCTCTATTCCTGGCTTCTGCTGAGATCGTTGACTTGAGAAATCGTTGACTACCAAAATCTGTTTAGCAAATGACTGTCCAGCCATACTCTTGATATATTCCTCAGGACATGTTTTCATGTTTGCAATATGGATAGGCTGAGAATTTTCCAAAACTTCAAGTTCTAGTTCTTTTTTGCTTAATAATTCCTTCTTCAATTTGTTTCTCTCCTCTTACATTTTACTATATAGTAGCAAGGAGTAACCAGTCTGCACCTTCAATACTTTGCTTAGAAAGCTCTTCGCTAGATAACCAAGTTCATTACTTACAAATTCTGCTGTCCACAAGGCACTGGAATATAATTCTGCCAAATTCCTTGCCACTTTATAACAAACATTCATCTCTTCTCCAATTTTCAATAACGTTTCTCCTTTCTATCTGAAACTTCAGCATTGCCTTATGTCTATATATCCACCAATAGTCTTTCTTTAAGGCAATCCATGAGCCTCTAACACTACTTGCCTCTACCAATAATCCAATTCCAAAGCCACTTCCACATTTTTACATATCTGTTACAGCAGCATCCCTCTACCTGCTACCAAAATTTGTTTCAGTTTTCTAGAGTTGCCATAGCAAACATGGATGGAGTAACTTAAACAATGGAAATTCATTTTTTCACAGTTCTGGAGACTGATTGTCCAAGATCAAGGTGGGGTTACTTTTTCTGAGGCCTCTCTACTTGGCTTTTAGATGATCATCTTTTCTCTGAGCCTTTTGTCTGTCAAAGAAAGGTAAAGAAGATATTATTGCAATCAGGTATCTGACCATTGCTTTTTCAAACTATGTTTTCTTCCCTAGAGTTCCTAGATAAAAGAGATCTTTTGGATTATTTTACTTCTTTTAGGTCATGTTAACTTTCTACCTTATGGCAAGTGGCCTTATGACCTACCTGTCATGGGCCAAGGGGAAACACATTCTACTCTATGAAATAAATTCTCTGATATGAGTCTTTAAGACTCAACTTTTGATAATTTAAATGGAAATTAAATTTACTTAATCTGTTCTTCATAAAGCTTGGTTTTGAAAACGATTTTTTAAAAATTAATGTAATAAAATCCAGCTTTTTTTTTGGTATTCCTGATAAAATACTCCCCTCCAGTCACTCACTGACAATCTCCTCAAAGCATATAAAAACTTCAGAGAGAGTAAAAAGGTAAAATACCTGTAAATATGTAAAAAAAAAAAATCACAGTTCATTGATATTATGTGCATTATGCCTTTTTATATCTGTCTAACTTTATTATGTCATATGACATCTTTTGGGAAAATTAACCAGAGAAAAATAATTCATAAGTTAAGTGAAAATATTTTCTCACATATTTAAGGCATCTGGAGGAAAATCTTATTTAAATAAGTCCCTGACTGCTAATATTAACTGTTCAGCATCACTTTTCAAAGGTTGATACTGCCTAGCCACATACTTTATTTAGGCTCCAATTTTTTCCAGTGGAAGTATAACATATCCATTTTAGCAATATTAGTGTATTCTTCACTGGAAGGATCTGGGATCCAGGTGTTTGGAACTTGAATCAGCCAATGAAAATTAAAAGAATATGGGGCCAAATTTTCAGCTGTAGATTTCATTTTATAAATTTTAACTTTTACTTCTGCAATTAATCTCACCTCCAAAATTGCATACACAGCTAATTAAGCCACCAGGTGGCTTGTTGCAAGGCTATTTAATTGCTTGCATCTTATTTTGAGGGCAGTGGTTATAATTATCAAGTTGCAAGTGAAATTAAATATGATGCCATTTTCCTGCCAAATGAATTGCGATTAGAAAGGAAGGCTAAGTAACTTAGGCCAAGCTGGAAGACTGGTGTTAGATGAAATACAGTAATTGCTTTTCAATTTCACAATGTAGTCTCATTCTTAAACTCTATGCCAATTTGAATGACAAAAAATATAACATCCCAAGCTGGATTCTTCTGGTTTGCTGTTCTTTAGTTAAAAATTAATCACACTGCAAGATGTACAGTCCTCAGAATTACCCCAAATATGTTCAGTAGACCAAAGGACATTTTATAGATATATTTCACATATTGATTTCCAAGGCCAAATAAGTTTGAGAATTCTGAATTATCTATACATGAAAAATATAATTATCATTTTCAGTATTTCCCCATAATGTATCTCCAAAAGTATGCAGCATCCCAAAATTTATTTGAGCAAATATACCATTTTTTCCTCAGGACATCTTAGAAGTAGGGTAGAAGGGGGCAACCTTAGGTTTCAATGAATTCATTTTAGGAATTACAGGATTAACTCATCAGTCATATGGTTCATTGGTAAAGCCTCAAATATGATAGGTCAATAAATGTTATCAGGAAAAAAAAATGCATTTTGTAAAGTATTTAAATGCCAAACCACTTTTTTGTCAATGGTATAATTTTTAAGTGATCAATTGGCCCGTTTTCTTGAGTCCAAAAAGAGATTTCAAATACACTTTAAAACTAGGGCAGTCTATAAAATTGGGTAGTAAACCATGGCTCTGATTGAAATTTCTTATAGACGTTGTAGACATAAAACTTGGTAAACTTTGGACACATTTATGGACTTACTAAAATGTCAGTGGTTTAA
The DNA here is from genome assembly GCA_004024625.1 of Mellivora capensis. NCBI lineage: Eukaryota > Metazoa > Chordata > Mammalia > Carnivora > Mustelidae > Mellivora > Mellivora capensis. The sequence goes on along the minus strand of PISX010017157.1, from coordinate 17,463 downwards.
AGACTAAAAGTGAAAAAATGGCCTGTCAATAAAGCTGTCTTTATGAACTTTTATTCATCTTAAAAATGTAATTTTTAAAACAACACTGACAGATTAGTTTTCCTAGTATTTTTTATAATAGCTTTAGTCACTCTAGTTCATGAGAGGGGGAAAAAAATGCAACATTTCCCACTCCTTGGGTAGTGAAGCAAAATAAAAATTGATTTTGGTCAAAGAAAAAAATACAAAGTAAATTAATGCTGTAAAATGTACAGTGGAATCTTTCTTTCTTAGAACTTAAACAGTTGATATACTCTCTGCTGCCTAAAATAGATTAGGATATGGAATTAGCTAAAGTTAAGGAAGGATTATAGGACATCCTAGAATTCCAGCCACTAGTTTGATCATATATAACTGGTTGGAACTTCTCCACAGCTCAGCATATATAGAGTCACAACTCTTGTTTCTGTGTTTCAGAAGAAAATCAGCTTGGGCCACCACCTGTCAGACTGCGTGGGAGTCCAGTGGTATCCTCTTGGATTAACCCAATTCTTACAGATCTTCCAAGCACATTAATTTTTTTCGTGTGTGTGTTTGTGTGTGTGTCTCTGTGTGTGTGGCAGGGGAGGGGGTGTTGTTGATATTTACACAGTTTACATGGGAGGATCATCTGTTTGGTCCTTCTTTTCCAAGCAGGAGACCTGTGGTGTTGGACATTAGTGATGGTGATGCAGTTGTTCCCCAGTGCCTTACTGCCTTGATGTTGAAAACTGGTCCTTCAGCCTTTTAACATACTGCTATGGTTGAGTACTCTGACAGGGTGAGGTCTGCTGATACATGTCCAGGAGCCTGTGAGCCTGTGCTAGAGCACAAGGCAACTCCACTTTAGAGTGCTAATTTATTTAAGGCAACCTTGGTAGGTTTCCTGGAAGATGTCGGAACACAGCCCTTTCTCTTTCACCCTTTGTGTTTCTAATCCAGGACCCAGCCACACAGGAGAGGCTAGGCCGGGCTGGCTTGGATATCTGTCCTGTCCTTCACTACATGGAAGGCCAGTATTTCTAGTTCCAGGAAATCCATCATTGCTGGTTTGTTTTCATTTGAATATTCAAAGCACAGATGAACTCTTTTACCCTCCCTACCTATTGATTTATCAAGATAAGCCTCTTTCTTCAGGAAGGCCTCCTTGCCACTAGGCACCTCTCTAGTTTGACTTAAACACAAAAGGCAGATTCTCCTTTATTTTTGGATAATAGGCCTGATTGCTTCCCTTATGCACAAGTGTTTGAAATCAAGTACCTTGTTTAAACATCCTGGGAAGCAAAACTTATCTAACATCCTAAAGTAAATTAGCTCATTCTCTTATCTTTTGCAAGACAATTAGGGCAATAAAAATCAAAGCTTAAAATTCTGTAAGGTGTCCATATACATTGGAATATTTTATACTGTAAGTTCCTACAGGTATGATACTAAAGGGAACTGCAAGGTTGCAAATTGTGTATATAGCCACAGAATTATACAGAGGCTTTGTCTTTGAGAGTTTTAAGTACCACAACAAAGTGATATGGAAACATTAAAAAGGTTTAAGTGGAGGAGTGACTTGCTGGGCTTGCAATTTTGAGAAATTACTCAGAATATATTTGAGAGAAACAAGACATGTAGACAAGAAAGATGTGTAAAAAGCAATTGTATTAGGGACCATTAAGCTAGAGACCCGTTAGACTGGTTGCACTTCCACAGTTTTCTCTTCTTGAGCTTGTTAGTTTCATCCATTAACATAGATAATGGAGGCATTATCTATGTTAACATTAACATAGATAATGGAGGCACCACATACCAGTCATTTCATGTTCCAGAAGCCTTACTGTTCATTCATTTCTTCGTTTACCTCACTGACATCCTCCCTCTCTCTCAGCCTCCTTTCAAGCTCTAGTAGGGCAAAGAGCTATTTTTATTTTAATTATGAGATGTTCTAAACATGCAGAATAATGTTTCACATTTAATGGGCAGCACAAATAGATATAAATGCAACAATTTTTGCTGTATTTCTTTCTTCATTAACTTAGGCATTTTATTTATGACTTTTCTAATTCTAAAAAAAACAGTTATGTGGCTTATGGAAATACAAACAACATACCAACATAAGATTTAACTTAAAAATAGGTGAGAGAACTGGGTCAAAGAAAAATAAAGTTAAAAATAGGGTAAGTAGGGGGTGCCTGGGTGGATCAGTTGATTAAGTGTCTGACTCTTGATTTTTGCTCAGGTTATAATCTCAGGGTAATGAGATGGAGCCCCCAGTTGGCTCCCTGCTGAGTGTGGAGCCTGTCTGGGATTTTCTTTCTCCCTCTCCCTCTGCCACACCCTCTCTCTGTCTCAAGAAAAAACAAAAAAAAAGTTAAGTGAAGTCAGGAATATATTAAAGTTGCCAAATGGTTTTATAGAACTTTACTAGATTCTCCATATAGGTTAGTCACAAATTTGGCTTGACATTTTGTAGTAGCAACTAGTAACATAAAGGAACATAATAAATCACATCATTTATGATTCAGTGTTACACACACACACACACACACACACACACACACAGGATATTCAGGGGGACTTTAACTATTCATGGTGTTGAGATCAAAGAAAACTTTCTGAGGATCTTCATAGATGGACGACTTTGTAATGTGGTAGGCAACCAGCTCAGTGACAATGCTACAGGTACAGTGCTAATTTTGATAGAGTTCTTTCTTGTGCTATTCCTACTATGAATGCAGGTGGGTTGATTGAAGGCTCTGTGAAGGATGACTGAATTGGAAATGTTTAGTTCCTCTCTGATCAGGTATATCTCATTTTAGAAGAATTCAAATCAAAAGTGATGTCTCACAGTATAGATTACAGATATATGAGAGCACTTTTTTAGATGGCTCTAAATGTCCTTACCAGCTAGCCACAAGACCTGGCATAACTTCTCCATCCTTCACTTCCCTTATCTGTAAAATAAGCTTAAGTATAATACCGACTTCACATGTTGTTATGAGAATTGTTATTTTATGTACAATTGTACATGAATCAGTTTGGTAAGAGATTTTCCATTTAGGTTAAATCCCTACAAATCTGCCAATAATTCTATATTTACAAAATGTTTCAGATATCTACCCATTTTGACAGACAAGTCTTTGGAAATCATGATCTTTCCTATCAGAAACATTGAATTAAAAAAGGTTATTTGGATGACAAATTAAGTAAAGGAAGATGATCAACATCATTAGTCGTTAGGGAAATGCAAATTAGAAATACATAGAAACTATTTCATATCCACTAGTATGGTTAAGATAAGAGCATAAACAAAAATTCACAATACCACATGTTAGAGAAAATCTGGAGCAACTTGAACTTCAGTTTCTTGAGGAAATGTAACATGGTATAGCCACCTTTGCAGTATTTTGTTAAATATACACAGTATCCTCCTGGGTATTTACTCAAGACATATGTTCCACCCCCCCCATCTTTTAATGAATGTTTATAGTAGTGAAGGCTAACAGAATACGCCACTTCAAAATATGCCACTTTGGCATAAGAATTATTTGGAGCTGAAGGCAAGTGAGATACAAGAAATTCTTCTTGCTCTGTGCCTATTGCCTAAAAGAAGGATATAAATTTACAAAGGTATCCCTCCTCAATACTATTTTTTTTAAAAGAATTTACTTATGTGAGAGAGAGAGAGAAAGAGAGCGAGCATGAGCAATGGGAGGGGCAGAGGGAGAGGGAGAAGCAGGCTCCTCATAGAGCAAAGAGCCCAACACGGGGCTTGATCCCAGGACTCTGGGATCATGATCTGAGCTGAAGGCAGATGCTTAACCACTGATCCAGGCACCTGCTTCCTCACTTCTTGATAAGGAAGGACAAAGGTTGTTATGCCCGAGTTTTCGTGTCTGAGAGACCACCAAGGAGCCAAGCACTGATGCAATCACATGAGGGTTTATTTGACAAGCTTAAACTTGGGCCCAAGTATACCTGACACAGCGTTGTAGGGATTTGGACCCTGAACCAGATTACAGTCAGTTTTTAAAGGCAGAGCAGGGGTGGCAGTAGGTGATTGGGCCACAACTGCTAGCCCTATGTTCTTGTGATTTATTACTGTGTTGAGCTATCCTATTTTTGACATGGTTTTCTACTCTTGACATGAGTTATCACCTCGTTAAGCTATTCTATTCCTAATTTGTTTTTGGTATGGTGTGTTGTTTTCAAAATCTTTGGTCAGTCTTCTTGGAGCCAGGGGTCATTTACCAGTCACAGAGACCTAAGATGGCTGCTGGGGCCAAGATGGCTGTACTTATGTCAAGGCTAGACTTGAGGGGGGTACAGCCTTGTTTTTCTTGGCCTCCACAAAGGTTAATTCTCTAAGACAAATTTAGACATTATATTTGCTTTATTTGTAATTGTCAAAAACTGGAGTATCTGAAAAAGCAGTCAGCTTGTACCTAAAGTCCATTCATGCAATAGAATAGTACTGTTCAATAAAAGGGAATGAAACACTGATACATTAAATAACACAGATGAATTCTTAAACAATCACACCAAGTGAGAGAAATCATTCTCAAAGACTACTTCTGTATGATTCCATTTATATAACACTGGTAGATAGCAAATTATAGGAAGAGTGGATTCTAGAAGTCTAAGATCGAGGTATTGATAGTGTTGGTTCTTTCTGAGGGCTATGCTGGACAATCTGTTCCATGTGGCTTTCCTAGCTTCTGGTTTGCTAGCAATCTTTGGTGTTCCTTGGCTTCTGCCACATCACCCCAAACTCTGCTTTTTTCTTCATGTGGCATTCTTCCTATGTGCATATCTGTGTCCTAATTTCTCCTTTTTAGATGAACACCAGTCATAGTGGATTAGGGCACGGTCCTAACCTACACCAGTATGATCTCATCTTAACTAATTTAATCTACAAATGACTTTATTTCCAAATAAGGTCACATTCTTAGGTACTAGGGGTTAGAACTTCAGCATGTGAATTTGTAGTGGGACAAAATTCAGCCCTTCCCCACTTTTTTCTCCCCACAATCCAGCCCTTAACAGTCTCCCTCAAGCAGGACTGTGAGCTGTGCTCCTGGTCATTCGGGGCTGCTGGCTGGGCTCCACTGTCAGGCAGGGCTACTATCTGTGCTCTATAATCACTGCTGGTTGGACAGGGTTGCAGGCTATATTCCCTAGCAGGACAGTGCCACTGGTTGGACATGATTGGGCAGGGTTATAGTCTGGGCTCTGCAATCAGCCTGAGCAGGTAGGGCCCCAGGCTGTGATATCTGGACAGATGGTACTGCTCTGGACTCTGTGTTCAGGTGGAGCCACAGGCAGGGCTTCTTGATCAGGTGAGCTGGAAGGTGGTTCTCTATGAGTGGGCAGGCTACTTGCTGTGCTCTGTTGTTCTGAGAGGTGCTGACTAGACTCCCTGGTCATGCAAAGCTGGAGCCTATGCTCACTAGTTGAGAAGTGCTGTGGGCTTGGCTCTTGCCAGACTATGACTGTTGGATGGGTTTTTTGGCTTCCCCGGGTCACTGGCTGGGCTCTCTTTTGGGTGGGTTAGAGGCTATACTCAGTAGTTGAGTGGAGCTGTGTGCTTGGATCCTACCTGGGAAAGACTGTGGGCTGGGTTCTGAGGCTTTCATGGGGTGGTTGATTGGGTTCCTTTGTCAGGTGGAAAAGAGACTATCTCAGCAACTGGGCAATGCTACTGGCTTCCCTCCCTACCTAGGAAAGCTGCAGGGTGGGCTCAGTGACTGGTACAGCCCATTTGCACTGCTGGCTATGTTCCCTGGCCAGTTAGGGCACTGGCTCTGCTCTGTAAATGGGTAGAACTCCTGGCTGGGATCTCTGCTCAAGTGCTGCCACCAAAAGAAATTTTGTTGACTGAGATCCCTGTTCTGGTTGCTGTAAGCTCCTTCCTTTCTCCACCTCTGGCTGATCCTTGATGGTCTCATCTAGACTCAGAACTTATTCCTCCAGTAATCCCTAAAGCCTCCTAGAAAACATCCTATAGTACTGGAGAAGCTGGATGTTCACTTTGGGCTCTCTTAATCCCACTGGAGAAATTATAGGTCTAGGGGACCATCTCTATGCCGTTCTGTGCCAGCAGGGGAAAGGGCAATGCAAACTCTTCTTACTCTTCCCTTGTGGTTTTTCTTTCTTTCTTTTTTTTTTTTTCCTTCCTCTCTCCCTCTCTCCTTTCCTCCCTCCCTCCTTCCTTCCTCTCTACCTCCTTCCTTCCTTCCTTCCTTCCTCCCTCCCTCCTTTCCTTTGTTCCAATCTTTTCCTGGTCAAAGAGGGTGCTTCACCCTCACCACCAGGTTATGAGATTTTCACATAGTTGTCCTCTCTATGTACAGCTGCTGCTAGTTGGTCTTTCTGCGAGGGCCACTGAAGTTAGAAACCATCTCTTCTGCCACCTTGATGATATCATTCCCCCCAAAAAACTAAATTAAAGTTCAAAAGCTAGAAGTAATGGCATAAGTAGTTTAATATAAATGATTGAGAAATTAAGTCCAAAGCCTGCAAATATATGTAAAGAGTAAAATTAGGGAGATTACTAAAAATCCTATTAAAACATTTAAAAATGAATTTTTAAAGAGGCATGCTTTTATTTTCCATATCCCCTTCAGATGTACTCTCCAACCTATTTTTTCCCTTCCTATACCCAGGTAATAGGGTGGGGATTTGGCAGACCATGGCACCAGATATTCCCTCTGGTCTTTTCTTAAGGTTGTCCAGTGGGGCACCAGAATATTGGGGAGTAGGAGGAGAGAGGGTTTGAGGCAATTGCAGGGGCATCACCTGCATTCCATTACTATCAAACTCTACCCACTGGGAGCCAGTGTTAACTCTTTCTCTTTGCTCTTCAGTGCCAGGGGGTGATTAACTTCCAGCTGATATTAGTTCCTGGCTGCTTTGCCATTCCCTTTTGCTTCCTTCAGTCTACCCAGATCTCTGTAAATGGTCCCTTTATGACATTCTCTTCAGTCACCACTTTTGTGTGTGCCTGCCACCTATTCCCTGACAGGACCTGACTGATATAAGAATGTAAATAAATATTTAATATGAGGGAAACAAGAAAGGAAAAGAAAAAGCCTAAAGAACAAAAGTAGAGCATATACTTAGAAATAAAGAATACTCACAATAGCAACAAGATATTCTAAGTGAAATGGGCTAGTGTTCTATGCAACTACACACGCACACGCGCGCGCACACACACACACACATACACATACACACATACACAAATGCATATGGTTAATTGGAAACAAAAGAAGGGAGGAGGAGAGGAAGGTGAGGGCTAAGGCAGAATGAGAAAACCCAGAAGATATTAAAATATTGGTATACTTTCCAGGATGCTGTTCTCTGTTGGCATTGTTTTTAGAATAGTTTCTCAAAGCTTTTCAACTTTTAGGCTGTCTCTCCTCCTTTGCAACTTGTTCACAGAAAACTTGATGGTAGAGAATCATATTTCCCTTGCCATTTGGCTGTTGCTTCCCTTTCTTACTTGGGTCATTTTTCAGTTTATATTTTCTAGAGAATATAATCATTAAAAACAATAGTAGGTGGAACCAGAGTTGATATAATCACATATGGTGAGAGAAATCTTATTTTAGCAGGAAAAAAATGCATCCAGTAAAGACAATCACCAGTCACAACTCAGTGAGTTAGTTTCTCTTTTTTTTTCTTGTTAGTTTCTGAAACTACATTTCTTATTTATCAAACATTTATGTTTTATCAAACTAGATATGAGGCACTCTTTAAGTGCCTTATGAATATTGCCTGCTTAAGTTTTTTTAACTCTATGAAGTAGGTGCTATTATCATTATTTTACAGATGATTGAAATAAGGCATGGAAAAGTCAAGTAGCTTACCCAAAGACTCGGGATTTTTAAGTGGTATAGAAAGTATTCAAACTTAGGCAGTCTGGCTCCAAATGTTGTGCTCAGCCAAATCAATAAGTATAAAAACCTAAGTGTCTTCGGAGAGACAATTTGAGTTTCTCAGAATGGGGGAGACACATTGATTATGTCTTCGTTAAGATGCTTTGATTGAAAGTCACAGGTGCCAGCAAAAGCTACCTACTTAAAAAAAGAGGGATTTTATAAAAAAAAAAAAAGATGTTTTATACAAATTGATAGTAGAAATGAAGCAACAATGTGAAAGAATAAGTTGCTAAAAGATAAAAACAAACCAGACATCATGGTAAACTTCTTTATCTCCTCTCACTGTCTTTCTTTTTTGCCTCATTCTCTCTCAAACTAGTTTTTTGGCATCTGACTTGCATGAGGCAAGTCAAGTAGAATATAGTCTCTGGGTAGCTTTTAAATTTATATCTTTTCCACTCTGGATGCCAAGCTCTCAGTCCCACTTTCAAATTCTTGGATAGAGTCTCTATTGTTTGGCAATGACCTGTTATCCAATTCTAGTCTGATGGACAGAGACAGGTTGGCTAGAGACAAAGAGTATAGATAAACAATTGCGGGCAGTTCTCAGAGAAAGGAGATCACTTTGTTCTGGGCAGATGCCACCAAATGTGTCCCATAGATATTATCTTGAAAATTTACCAGGTGAAAATTCAATTTGAGGGAAGCCTGGAAGAGTTTCAGGCCTCCAGATATGAGAACGATCTTCAGGTTGAGAACTCAGAACGCTGAGAAAGAAATCAGGAGGAATAAGGAAAGTAAACTAGAACTAGAACTAATTGGGAAAATAGTTAAGGTATAAGAAGCAAATATAACTTGAGGTGAAACAGATAGTTGTTATTAAATGCATTCATTATGTACTTATTTCTAAAATTTTCTTTGCTTTCTTAGTCACTTACTCTTTAAACAAATATTTTTGAATATTTCCTATGTAGGAAACATAATGCTGTTTTCAAGAGTCATAGGCGGCTAAACCATGTCTTTCTTTTTTGTTGAAGGGGATCATAGAATATTTAATTTATATCACACAATTACAGTATCTATCTTTCTACTTACCATCTTCAAAGATCTTACAGGAAAAAGACATTTATGCCTATTGTCACCATTCTTATTTAAGAGTGTCCTAGAAATTTTGGGTAAAGCAGTAAGATTTTAAAAAGAATTGAGTTGTTAATTTGTGGAAAATAGCAACATATTACTAGTAGATGATATACTGTCCAGCAAGGAAATTAAAGAGAATCACTAAAACATTCTGAAATGTTTAAGTGAATTCAGCATGCTAGTTAAATAAATTATTACATAATAACCTATTTCTCCTATGTGAGGAATGATCTATTGAAAATAAAATGGGAAAGAAATATTATATATATAGCAACTAAATAAATGAAACAATAAGCAATGGATAAATAATAAATACCAAGAAAAGAACTTTATAAAGAAGTATGCTGAACTATACAAAAAGGTTCAAAATTCTGCAAAGCAACAAAAGTGATGATTTTAGTAAGAGAGGCATAACACATTTCTGTACTGGGATATATAATAAATACTCTCAGTATAAGCAAAAAGGTATTTTTAAATAAAGTTTACTTCTAAGAAGGAATGAACTAAAAAAAAAAGTTATGAGAGATAAATTTGAATCATATAGTTTAAATATACTATAACATTCTTATAACTTATTGTGATATTTGTACACCATCACATAGATCAGTCTGTCACAGAATATAAAGTCCAAAATCTTGTCCAGAGCTATGATGAATTTAGTGCATCATAAAGGTAACATTTTAAGACAGTTGAGACACAATGAATTATTCAATAAATGTCTTGTTATAATCTGGCTCATTATTTAGAAAAAAAAACTATGGCTCTAATCATAAAGTATATGAACACAAATTAAGGATGAAATAAATTCATAAATATTAAAAACAATATTCAATGTCAAAAATACTGTCACACAAGGTTGATGAATATTTATTCACAAAGGACTAGTCTTTATGAAATCAAAAGCAAAATTCACAAGGAAAATATAGATAACTTTATTTTAAAATATAATTTTTTTTATGAAAAAAGCAAAGCACTGTTAAAAGATTTATGATGATTGTGGTGCCTAGGCAGCTTAGTTGGTTAAGCATCCGCTTTGGGCTCAGGTTATGATCCTGGGGTCCTGGGATTGAACCCCACATCAGCTCCCCACTCAGTGGGAAGTCTGCTTCTCCCTCTCCCTCTGTTGCTCCTTTTCTTCCTGCTCATGTTCTCTCTCTCTAAATAAATCTTAAAAAAAAAAAATATTATGATGATGATGATTATGATGATTAAATTTACCAATGTTTGCTTAGATTTAGGATATGAGTCACAAAATAAAGCTTTTAAAACTTTAAATGTTGATACTCTATTTTAATTATTTATTTTATTTTATTTTATTTTTTTAGAGAGAGAGAGGGCTCACACAGAGGCTAGAGGCTGAGGAGGGACAGAGGGAAAAGGAGAGAATCCCAAGCTGACTCCATGCCTAGAGGCCTGATCCCACAAGCCCAAGTCCATGACTTGAGCTGAAATCAAGTGACTGAGCCACCACGGTGCTCCTATTTTAATTACTTTTGAAGAGAAAAATAAAATATCTCAGAATGCTTGTCTCTTGCTATATCATATAACATTTTAATTAGATTCTTTTCAGATTAAATTTTTAGCAACTTGTTATAAATGTTCCCAGTAACCCATTTCAAATAACTTCCATTTTTCATTGAATCCAACTACAAAAACTTTTCTGACTCTTATAAGGCAGCCATATCTCTCTGTATGCCCACTGGTTTGATTTTTCTCATACGGAATACGGTGATGATACTTCTGTGGCTGCGCTGCCAGTGTTATTGTCCTGACCACACTGACGTCAGTGGCAATGCCACTGTTGATATCTTTTGGATTCAGACTGTTAATCCCATCACTATACCTAGGTGAATAAAACAAAGTACTTTTTAGCTGTTATGGGAGGAGAAAAAAAAATCCCATGACTGTAGGTTCCTATAATGAAACAGATCATGCATAGAAGACTTTGAAATTTGGTGCTAAGGCAATAACAGCTTCTGTCAGATCCCGGTAACTTCATTTGACAGGAGTAATGTTTCTACTTTGTCTTCATTTAGGACAGCTTTGCTTCAGTGACTAGGAGACATGACAATGAGTTGTAACAGCTAGCAGTTCAAACCACTTTTCCAGCTGAATCCTGAGGTGAAGCTAACAAGACTTTTGCAAATAGGGAAATTAATAGTTTTCACAAGTTCCCACATGAAGCCACATAACTATGATTTAAAAAAAATGTAGATGTGTAATGATAATTGAAATCATTGTGGGAAACTATATTGAACATCAAGAATACATTTAAATAAGAGTGACTCCTGCTGCAGTGGGTGTTTTTGTCTGGGAATACTTCTCAGAAGCCATGCTTTATGCTGCAGCAGTTTTATTCAGCAAGGAGGCTTGGGTTTCAAGTCATGCAGGCATTTGTAGATTTCCTTAAGGATTGAGGCGGAGGAATAGAGGTCTGTATTGAAAAAATGTTATTGGAGATGATGAAGGTGTTATACTGAATTAATGTTAGAGAGAGATAAACGTATTTAAATTGTTTAATGAATCTCTGAGTGTTCATAAAAGTACAGGGTGAGTTTATTCTATTAGAAATGAGCAAGGATTCAGATGTGGATTCTGAGCCCTTCTTTGCCAATTGTTAGCTGTGTGACCTTAGAAAATTCAATTCACTTACTTGGGTTTGGATTTTCTCATCTCTAAAATCAAGAGTTGGATTTAATTTATCTTAGAAGCTTTCCACGAGAGGTCATTCTGAAATTTCACTGAACATTGAAAGGATAAGTTTTTTTTAATAATTTTTTATTTTTATTTTTATTTATTTATTTTTTTAAGATTTTATTTATTTATTTGACAGACAGAGATCACAAGCAGGCAGAGAGGCAGGCAGAGAGAGAGGAGGAAGCAGGATCCCCGCCAGGCAGAGAACCTGATGTGGGGCTCAATCCCAGGACGCTGGGATCATGACCTGAGCCGAAGGCAGAGGCTTTAACCCACTGAGCCAACCAGGCGCCCCTAATTTTTTATTTTTTTAATTAACATATAATGTATTAGTAGCCCCAGCGGTACAGATCTGTGAATCGCCAGGTTTACACACTTCACAGTACTCACCATAGCACATACCTTCCTCAATGTCCATACCCCCACTACCCTCTCCCTACCCTCTCCCCCTATTTTGTGAGATTAAGCGTCTCTTATGGTTTGTCTCCCTCCCGATCCCATTTTGTTTCATTTATTCCTGAAATGATAAGTTTTGTCAACATCCCTATAATAAAATAGGCTGATGACTTCTAAACACAAACCATTTGCCATGTTACGAAGTGGGAAATGGGTTTATTTCTGGTCAAAAAGTGATGAGGAAAAAGCCTTCCTTTAGGAATAATTTGTGATTTTTGAAACTCCTGAACACTTTCATATATCAAAATATGTCTTTCCACTGCAAACATATGAGTTATAGACAAGCCTGACTTTAGAAATCTATGCTGAACATTATTTTTCTCTCAGGACTTTTTAAAAAAGATTTTGTTTATTTATCAGAGAGAGAGAGAGAGCGGCGGGGGTGGGGATAGCAGCAAGCAGAGGCAGAGGCAGAGGGAGAAGCAGGTTCCCCGCTGAGCAAGAAGCCAAGTGCAGGACTTGTCACAGGATCTTGGGATCGTGGCCTGAGCCAAAGGCAGCTATTAAAGGACTGAGCCACCAAGGTGTCCCTCCCTCAGAACTTTTTAAAGACTCTCCCATACAGTCTTCTCATGTCCAGTGTGGCCATTGGTAAGTTAAAGGCCACTCTGATTCATAACCTATCTTACAGAAGTGATTTTTGGTAGCTGGGACCTTTTAAAATTTATTCATTATCATTCGGGTTCAGAAATTTTGCCTCTTTTATCTTTTAGGTGAAGGAGAGCTTTTGATATTAATCCCTTTTTTAGCATCTATTGAGCACTTTCAATTTGTGGACTCATTTCTTTCAATTCCAAGAATTTTTTTTTTAAAGATTTTATTTATTTATTTGACAGACAGAGATCACAAGTAGGCAGAGAGGCAGGCAGAGAGAGAGGAGGAACCAGGCTCCCTGCTAAGCAGAGAGCCCGATGCGGGGCTCGATCCCAGGACCCTGGGATCATGACCTGAGCCGAAGGCAGAGGCTTTAACCCACTGAGCCACCCAGGCACCCCTCCCCCCAAGAATTTTTTTAATGAGGGAAAGTTAACCCTGAGCTGAGTCATAAAGGATGAAAATTACTTGTTAAGGCTGAAGACTATAGAAGGGAAATTTTGAAAATTTAGGATACAAATGAAGTTTATACGGATGGAAAGTATGGAGGAGTAACAACTAATGAAACTCAAGAAAGATATGATGCCAGAGTTGAGATAGAAATTTTTAATGTATAGTCTAAGGAGTATTAATTTCATCTTAAAAGGCACAGAGCCATCGAAATTTTTTCATTTCAGTTAATTGAAAATTCCAATTAAATATCTGTGTTATAAAGATTATTGTAGAGGGTAGACTGGAAGAAGGCAAGAGTGGAAACAAGAAGGTTAGCTGAGAGATCATCACTGGTCCATTTTGTAAAGTATCATTTAGTTAAAACCAGATAATAATATATGTAAATCTACTTAATCAGGGACACAAATACATAATATTTGGCTAGTAATGAAGAAAAGAGCAAGGACACCCTCTCAGTATCTGTGTTCTAGAACTTTCACATTTCCTGTCTGATAATTCACCAACAGTAAATAACATGCCCTTCTTTAGCATAAGGACTGAACTCAAAAAGGGCACCATATTGTCATATGAAATACTAGTAATAGTAATCAGCTTTGTTTTTTGGTAAAAATAAGTCAAAGTGTCAGTTCTTTTTTTGATGAAGAGCCACAACATTATTTCTTATCTTACATACTCCCTAGAATCATTCCTCCATCAAAAACTGAAGTGTATGCTTCTTCTATTTAGAATAACAGGGCTTTGTGACTGCCTCAACTAGGAGAGTGCTCAGGAAGTGACTTCCAGGACAATCTAGCTTCCGCTTAGCTTTCCCTCTCTGAGGGATGCTTCCTTTTTGATCCCCCTCCCTTTGTTGGCAGGCCATGTGTAGATATTCTTCTGGGCGGCTGCAGTCCAAGTCCCAGCTTGTATTAACTGCCAGGCCTGTGAGCAAGCAATCCTTCAGATGATTCTAATCCCCAGCCATCTTTTGAGCATCCCTGGCTAATGCCATGTAGAGCAGAGGCAAGCTCTCATCATTTAGCTTTGCCTAAATGGCACATTCATGAGCTAAATAAGTGATTGTTGTTTTACAAGGTGGTTGTGTGTAATGTAGTACTTGATATACTAGGGCAAGAAATTCATGTATTATCTCCAAATTTCAGTGGAATGCCTTTCACACAAGACTTTAAGGACAATTAAGTTATGTCTAGAAAAATTTTAAGTATTTGAGGTTTAGGGAAAAGGGGGAAAAATACTTTCTCCTGTCAAGATCATAAAACAAGAGCTAATGTCTCGCATGATGGGAGGCCCTATGTACAAAAATATTACTTTGACCCAACTGTCATTCTGCCCAAGAGTCCACCCATTATATTATTTCTTGGATTAAAAGAGCATTATTAAATTGAAATAAAAAGGCTAATGTATTAAACTGTTATATTTAAATAATGTGTTTTATAACCTATCGTTCTTTCCCTTTGACAGTAAGTGAACTGGAAAAAGAAGGGTTTTTTTTTGTCTTTTTGTTTTTTTAATAAAGAGAGGGTTTACATATGTGATCATCTGAGGAAAAAGGATGGATTGGACATACAGGGTTGAGTTAACTGTGGTAATTTGCACTGAAGCCCAGAGATATCAAAGTTGTGTATAAAAACTTTGAAAATACACTTGAGAGGCTGAAAGAAAAATTTTATATCATAGTCATTTTTGGAGTAGGCTTATTTACCTTTGTTCAATGAGTTTGATTTCAAAGATATTTTAATTTTCCTCCCCTATTCTGTCATAGTTAGGAACTCATTATTTACAATGAAAGTCAGGCTACTATTGCATATATGATTTATAGGAGTACAGAAAGGTGTTAACTAGAGGCTGATGTCATTGTTTCCTTACTAATTCAGGCAGGTTTATGGGTCTTAGGACTTGGGTAGGTTGCTGACAATTGAAAAGAGCAGATATAGGTGAATATCAGAGATTCACAAGACTCAGTTACTCACTGAATATTGAGAATGAAAACCTCCAGTAGGGTAGGTTAGAGGCCCTTGAAGCAGTGAATTATGATATGGTTTACTTTGGAAATGATTAAAATTTTAGAAGTGTTAAAAAAAATAAGACTCTCTTACCCATGTTTAGTGTAAAGCTGCAATGAGCTGTCTCCTGTGTGCTATGTTAATGTTCACTGCTGACATCTTTGCTACTCGTAGGTCCTTTTTTTTTTTTTTTTAAATAATCAGTTTTTTGACACTGTGGTTATTAAACCAAAACATTCAATATACTCTCTCTATTCAAGCAAAGATTCATTTTATTATAAATGTCACATTCTTACAGCATTGCAAACTTCACTCAGTTTTTGCTTATACTGAAATATGATTCCTGATATTAGTTTTTTTATTTTTCAGATCCTTTTTGATATCTAAATATATTGTGTTATATATAAATACCATCTTCTATGATAGCTAGGCAATTTCATTGTGGTAATTTAATATGAGTTCATAACATATTTTTAACAAAGCCCATTTATATTTTATTGGTCATAGTTGATTTTGTAGTTATAAGTCATTTGTCTAGTGGATATTTTGATTATTTTTCTGTCTCAAGTTTGTCAAAATGGTTAATTTGATGTCTCATGATAATAAAGCTCCTTAATTCATAATGAAATCTCAGGTGGTGCAAATTTAGATCAATTAGCATTTTGCTGATCATTTAATTAAGAAGGAGCTATAATTAGAAAAAAGCTTCACCTATCCCTTTAACATTAATAACTTGATAATAGTTAATTTTTTTATGCATTTAGAATACTTTTTAGTGACAGTGGCAAAATCTCAGATTTTTTTTAAAAAGACTTATTAAAGGAGCACTGGGAGATGCAGTTAGTTAACCATCCCACTCTTGGTTTCGGCTCAGGTTGTGATCTCAGGGTCTTGATTTTGGGATCATGGGATCCAGTCCCGTGTGCAGCCCTCCCTCAAGCCTTGGTATGTGGCGCTGATTCAGTGGAGAGTCTGCTTGAGATTCTCTCTCTTTCTCCCTCTGCCCCCCAACTGTGTGTGCTCTCTCTTTCTCTCTCAAAATAAATAAATAAATCTTTTAAAAAATATTCTTGTTTTTATATAAGTTTTAATTTCAAAGGAAGATTAAAGAGAGAGTACAGAGATTTCTCATATTCTGCCCCAACACATGCGTATCTTCCACACTATAAACATCCCCCACCAGAGTGGTACCTTGTAATAGTCAAAACCTACACTGACACATCATTTTCACCCAAAGTCCATAGTTCATATTCTACTAGTACATTCAATTAGTTTTATAATTTTATAATGACATATATCCACCATTACAGTATCATACAGAATAGTTTCAGAATGACCCATGAATCCTCTATGCTCCATCTATTCATCCTTCCCTCTTTCCTAAACTCTGGCAACCACTAATTTTTGTCTCCAAAGTTTTGTCTTTTCCAGAATGTCATATATTCAGAATTGTACAGCATAAACCTTTCATTTTGGCTTCTTTCACTTAGTAATATGCATTTAAAATTATTCCATGTCTTTTTATGTCTTGAGAGCTTGTTCCCTTTTAGTAGAGAATAATACTGCATTTTCTGGAGGCACAACAATTTATTTTCCATTCATCTACTCAAGGATATCTTGGTTGCCTCCCTTTTGTGGCAATTATGAATAAAGCAGCTATAAACACACAAATGTAGATTTTCATGTGGACACAAGTTTTCAATGACTTTGGGTAACTACAAAGGATCATATGGTAAATGTATGTTTAGTGTTGTGAAAAACTGTCAAACTCTATTCCAAAGTGGCAGTACCATTTTGAATTCTCACCAGCAATGATGTTGCTCCACATCCTTGTCAGCATTTGTTGTTGTCAGTATTTTAGACTTTAGCCTTTCTAACAGGTGTATATCAGTACCTTATTGTTTTAATTTGTAGTTCCCTAATGACATGTAATTTTGAACATCTTTATATGCTTATGTGCCACCTGCATATCTTCTTATTGAGGTGTCTGTTCAGTTCTTTTGCCCATTTTGAAATCAGATTGTTCATTTTCTTATTGTTGAATTTTAAATGTTCCTTGTATATTTTGGGTAATAGTCCTTTATCAGATTTTTTTGGTAAATATTTTTTCCTAGTCTGTGGTTTGTCTTCTCATTCTCTTGCCAGTCTTTCACAGAGCAGAGTTTATAATTTTAATGAAGTCCTGCTTATCAACTTTTTCCTGTTAATTTTTTTTAATTTAATTAAAAAAA
>PISX010017156.1:0-44233 GCA_004024625.1 Mellivora capensis | reverse complement strand
ACCACAATGAGATATCACCTCACACCAGTCAGAATGGCTAAAATTAACAAGTCAGGAAATGACAGATGCTGGCGAGGATGTGGAGAAAGGGGAACCCTCCTACACTGTTGGTGGGAATGCAAGCTGGTGCAACCGCTCTGGAAAACAGCGTGGAGGTTCCTCAAAAAGTTGAAAATAGAACTACCCTAGTATCAGAACTGTTTTACTGCTCTTTTAAAAAGTTTGTATAAACTAAGGAATTCTAGGTTCTTTTGTTTGTTTGTTCAATCATGTGGACATTTAATTTTACCAAATTCTTCAAAATCTGTTAATTCTGTTACCAAAAAGAAGGTAGTGCTTGATTATAGATTCATATACAAGTGAATCATTTCTCAGTGATTAACTTAGATTCAGTGTAGCAATGCTTTAATGACTTCTTTGATTTTATAAAATGTAATTGGGTTAAATAATAAAACATTAAATCTGGAGCCTCAATTGTTGAATTTTTAACACTAGCATGCTCATTTAAAAATACTTTCAGCAATAATAGTTTGAAGAAATCTGAATATCTGAGTTGAGCCAGGTAATATTTTATATTTTATAAATATAAAAAAGCTTATATTTATAAGCTTTATACTGATTTCTAAAATTAAGAAGTTTCCCTTAGTGAAGATGAATAGTCTGATAACACAAATGTGACCTAGAGGGACTCTATTTGAGCCAGATACTCTATAAGCTTATGTGAATTTCTGACTCAGTTGCCCCATCTTTGGTGATGCCACAAAATTTGGTTATTATATAAATAATATTTCTCATAGTTAGCTATTATTGCCCTTTATTTACCTACTTACAGTGATTAAAGTTATATATATTAAATTCAAAACACTGAAAAGGATGTAAGTCAGAGAAAATTTGGGTAATTAAAGTTTTAAACTATTCTTTTATAAGCTTGTGCCATTATGCTTCTGAAGTTATTAAGACTCAATACTACAGAATGATTTTGGAACACCCTCTAATATAATTGTGCTTTCTAATTAGGAGAACATTTTCCTTCTACTGTTTTGTCTTTTACTCCAGTTCATGATAACTAGTGCCACCTGCTTATTCAAGTCCCTTTAATATCTATTCTAGAACAAATTGTATTTATATCATGGAATCATTGAATCATACAGCTGATCGAAATACTTGCTTTGTGTGTATAGCTATTAGGAAGCTCTGATCTTAATTTGCTCTTTATGAACTAAATTATCTACAATGTAATTTCTCTCCCCAACTTTTATGTTCCTCTCTGATTTTTCCATATTAGTGTTCACATTCCTATACTATGTGTGACTTTGTCAGTTGCTTATAAGACTCTTTAGTTAGCAAATCTGTGTTTAGAATAGATAAATAAATTGCAGTATCTTCTCAGACTTGCTCAGTAATATGTCTGTGATGAAAACTCTGAAAAGTCATGCTACCATTTAATGCACTAAAAAATGAGATGGTTAAAATTTGTCCTGTATAGAAAGGAATTACTTAGTAATATTGATTGTTTAGGAATATATGACTTTAATTTCTGTCTGTGTAACCAAAAGAACCAAGCATTTTCTAGATAGGAATTAGGCTTCTATTGACCATAATTGGTTATATGAAGTTGTTAAAATCACTTGGGGTTCCACTGTTACTAATTCTGAACCTATGGCAGGTTGATATTTATTCCCAACAGATTTCCATGTGAAGGAGTGCATTATCTTCCACCAAAATGTTTTTTTTATTTTTAAGTGCGATTTATAATCAGAATTTTAAAAATCCTTATCCTTTAGCCTGTTTTTTGAGGTTCCATCTAATCTTTGCCAGAACACTGACTCAAGAAATGTAGGTTCTAGTCCCCTTTTTGCCATTAATTAGCTTTTGACCATAAGCAAATATTTAGTTTGAAAGAAATTGTTTTCTCTTCTATAAAGCCAGGGGCTTGGATTGGACAATTTCAAATCTCAATCCCAGCTCTTCAAAACCCATGATTTTGCTTCTTTTCATATTTTCAAATATTACTTTTGTATTCAAGGAATATGATCAATATGCATTATTATAATGAATAAATGTTTAGTTTCTCCTTTCCAAGTTAGCTATTCACTCTCAATATAGTTATAATAAGCCAAATTAATTTTACCTTTCTCTTACTCAGTTCTTGTCTCATAGAAGAAAAACTGTATAGACATGAAATTTTAAGAATTAGGAATAGGGGTGCCCAGGTGGGTCAGTTGGTTAAGAGTCTGACCCTTGATTTTGGCTTGGGTCATGATCTCAGCATGAGTTGGAGCTCTGCACTGGGCTTCGTGCTGAGTGTGGAGCCTGCTTAAGATTCTCCCTCTCCTTCTGCCCCCCCCCCCCCACACTTTCTCTGTTTCTTAAAAAAAAAAAAAGAATTAGAAAGAAAGAATAATTCATATCACTAGAGTATGTATTTTCAAGAAGACAAATTAAATAAAGCATGAGCTCTTATTTTTCTTTCAGCAATGAACTGTTATTCTATATAGAATTTCATATTCCAGTATGTTTTACATAATATACTTTAAAGCGTACCCTATTAAGTTGCAGTGTAAGGTCTCCATTAACTTTACAATTATAAGTTTAAATTAATAGTCTATATAACTTCAAAATGTTGCTGAAATTCAGAAGTTAAACTTTATAATTTGATTTTAATTCCAAATAATGTTTCATATCACTTGCAGTTATTTCAGTTTGTCATATTTCACAGATCTACTCAGGTTGTCATATGTGGTGACTTTATGCATTTAGTTATTTGCAGTCATTGTCTCATCTAAATTTACTGTATAGACTTAGCAGAATTACTTTCTAGTACTTTAGCACTGTTTATATTTCTATTTCATAATGTTGCCTGATTTTTATATTTCAGTGAAATCATTGGTCAGGTAAAGTTTTGACGTGGTACCTGAAAACAAGGGCATCCCACCATTATTACATCCTTGTTGAAAATTAGGGCTTAGGATAAAAGATCCAAAATGAGACAGAATTATATGGAAAAGATGAGTATGGAATTTCCTGCAGCATGGTTTAATAGGGGAGAGCCTAGATTTTGGAATTGGATGAATATAGAATAGGTTTAAACCAGTTTTAATCACTTACCTAATTTAAGTTGCCTAATACAAATATTAATGCTTTTATCTGCACAATGATAAAATAACTACCATCTTGCCTCATAATAAATTGCATTATGTAAGATGATTAGCAGAATACCTGGTAAATGGTAAGCACTCAAAACATCAAAATTGTTATGGAATTATTACTATATTTGGCACTTAGAGTACTGAAGACAGAATTTGCTTTATTCTGGTTCCTGCTGAATTTTCTTAAAGTTTGAAGATAATGTTTTAATAGATACTTGCCAAAGTAAAAGTTCTTCACTATAGAGCTTTTACTGTGAACCAGGAGGAACATGGGATATCGCAATGAGATTGCCAAAATCCAGTCCAGCATAGCCTAGGCCAGGGTCCTGCACAAAGGAAAGATATAAAGGGTAATGTCTGGGTCTTTAATTATCTGACTCTAATGTCTCTTCTTCTGTCAGACCCTGGATTGACAATTAACCCCAAAACATTCATTTTGCTGTCCTCACAAAGGAAGCCCAACAAATTATTTGCCATTAAATTGTGGTTTAATTACAGGACTTAAAATTATCAGCCATTATTAGCAAAATGTTCCATTTACTGGACAGAGTATTTTGCTTCATTTGGCATGGTAATTTATATGTATGCTTAACTGCTTTGGTAGATGTTGGCCCACAATAAATATTCTCGCTCCAAACATTTTTTTTTTAAGATTTTATTTGTTTGACAGAGATCACAAGTAGACAGAGAGGCAGGCAGAGAGAGGAGGAAGCAGGTTCCCTGCTGAGCAGAGAGTCTGATGTAGGGCTCGATCCCAGGACCCTGGGATCATGACCTGAGCCAAAGGCAGAGGCTTTAACCCACTGCGCCACCCAGGCGCCCCACTTGAAACATTATTGAGAGGGATGAATATCATAACTTTTCCTGATTCCCATTTGCTCTTACAGATATTCCTCAACTTACAACATGGTTACGACCTGATAAACCTATTGTATACTGAATATTTTAAGTAGAAAATGCATTTAAAAGCTTGGCCCAACCTACATTAAATGGGCTCAGAACACTTACATTAGCCTACAGTTGTACAAAGTCATCTAACACAAAGCCTAGGTTATAATAAAGGTTGGGTATCTCATGTAATTTACTGAAAATTGTACTGAAAGTGAAAAGCAGTATAATTGTGTGGGTACAGAATGATATAAGATTTCTTATCCTCTTGATAGTGTTGGCTGCCAGGAACTGTGGCTGCTGTTACCCTCGCCTAACATGATAGGAGAGCATCTACTACATATCACTAGGCCAAAAAAAGATAAAAATTCCAAGTGCAGTTGCTACTGAATGTGTATTACTTTCACATCATCATAAAGTCCAAAAAGTGCTAAGTTTAATCATCCTAAGTCAGGGATCATCTGTTATTGTCCTTCTGGTGTAAACTTCATCTCTGAACTTTTAAAAGTGTTATTTCTATTTTCTGAGACCTATTAAAGTTATATATGTTTCTGTTGTCTACCTATTGCATGGAAGAACTTATATAATTCTAATATATGTTTTTCTATTCTAACTTCTAGCATTTTCTTCATATCCTTCAGTTCATTTATTATATAGTTTTCCTTTGTTTTGGTCATTGTTTCCTTGTATATCTTTATTTTCTGTAAATAGTTTTTCAGATACTCTTTTTCCTCCTCTTCTTAACATATATTCTTTTGAGGGTCAAAAAACTCCCTCAGAGGATGGAGTGAACCAGCAACATGGTTCTAGTTCTTTCTCTTCGTAACTAAGACCACTCCAGTACTTTCTGAGTTATAGGGCTGTATTTGTCTGTGTTTTCCAGAGGATGGCGCATGTGGCATGAGATGAGGCTGGAGGAATGCGCAGAAGCCAGGCTGCTTGGCTCTTTGGGTCCTAAGACAACTAGATGTTTTCCCAAGTACAGTGAAAGGTATTGGTAGATTTCCAGGCAGGTTAGTGACATCATTCAGTTTAAAATTTACTCTTGATGTTATATGTATTTAGGAATGTACTTTTTTAACATGCATATATTAGGAATGTTTAAACCTAAGAGTTCCCAAAAGAAGGGAGGAAAAAAATGCCAAGAGTAGAACACCAATTTTGAGGGATCTCGAAAAAATGATGTTAGCCTGACATCAGAAAACCTCAGTCCAGGGCGCCTGGGTGGCTCAGTGGGTTAAAGCCTCTGCCTTCGGCTCAGGTCATGATCCCAGGATCCTGGGATGGAGCCCTACATCAGGCTCTCTGCTCGGCAGGGAGCCTGCTTCCCCATCTCTCTCTGCCTGCCTCTCTGCCTACTTGTGATCTCTGTCAAATAAATAAATTAAAAAAAAAAAAAAAAGAAATCCTCAGTCCAAAACTCAGCAGGAATGGCTTTTTGAAAATGCTAGAAATGGTTCTGCAATGCTTCAGACTCAAAGACAAATGATGCAAAGAACTGGTGGGTGTCCTGGAGCAATGGGACTGGTGATTGCTTGTGGAATACTAATCAGCACGTCCACAAATGACAGCCCACTCCACCACTACATGTATGTCAAAATCGCCTTTCCTCCCTACTCTCTTCATTTCCTTTCTTTTTGCTAAATTGAACTATGACAAGCAGAGGTTCTTGCTACAGAGAGAAAAGCTTTCGGCCAAATAGGCATGATAGAACTGGAGGATTTTAGCTAGGAAGAACAGGGATTCTCGAATCTCAAAGATGAGTAGTTTCATATTTTGTCCTCTGTCATGTCCTCCTCCTCATCAGATACATCTTAAAGTAGGTAGGAAGAAGTACTAGAAATCTGAAAGGGAATCTCAATTACAAATGCAGCCATTTCATTGAATAGTCTAAACTCAGTGGGGTGGAAACATAAAGCAAGCTTATTTCATCTAATCACAGGTGGAAGATCTCTCTGTTAAATTGCCCAGAGTGTCCCTTAACATTTTAAGGTGATCTCCTAATTTTTTGCTTGCACATTCCATTATTATTAATGCTGTCCTATCTGAAATTTCCATCTCATATCCAGCGTATGCTCAAGCCCTCCCCACCCCCCCCCACAGATTATGTTTCAGTACAAGCTACTGGAAATTGAGGAATATATAATCTTTTTGCTTCTCTTCCATGTGTCAATCTTCTCTTATATTTTCTCTGTTATTTGTTTTGGCAAGGAAGAGGTATTTGGGAAATTAGGCACTAGTTGTTGATTTTAATTTAATTACTTGGGTATGCAATATCATTCTTCTGTTGCTGATGTTTCTCTAGCTATGCTGGCTGACCATTAATGACCTCTGTGAGGAGGTGACCAAATGTTGACCCTACAGTGAAGTGTATCTATAAAAAATGGGAACTGTGTGAAAGGCTACTCTAGTGAAGAGACCTGTCTCAATATGATACAGGACATTGACTTTTGCTTCTGGAGTCTTTTCATCTACTGATCATCATTTTTGATGCCAACAAGTTACTTTGAGTTGGCTACCATCCTTGACAACCACTTAACCCACAGGAAATCCTGGCTATCTCTAAATCTGAGTATATCAACTCACCCACTGTATCTCCACTGCATCTCAGCTTCCTCCATAAGCTTCCTATTACATTTCTCTTCCTGCTGATAGAGGCAGAACAGCCATTTTGTTTCAGGGCAGAAATCCAACTGGGGAATTAAAGGTCCATTTATTCTACTTGCAGGTAATTCTAGGCCCTGAGAGTGATTTCTTTGGAGTAGATCCTTCACTTCCCTAGAGGTTGGAAGAAGGATTTCTCTGATATTTGGATCTAGTGATAGCAAGTATTGAAAGTAGGGCACTGGGATGATGATACTAACAACAACAGCTAGTGTGGTTAACCCCTTGGTAAGCCAGAATGGTATATCTCACCCCCAATTATTTTTGGAGTTTCTTTACAGTGTGGAATTCTTGATATCTTGTGATGTGATAGACTGAGAAAGATATAATATTATTTAAGTATTATTCTAGACAAACCCATAATCTCTACTTACTCAGGAGAAATAATTAGGGAAACCTAAACTAAGTGATATTCTATAAAATAACTATGCTTGTACTCTTCCAAAATGTCAGTGTCATTACCCTTTGGAAATACACTGAATTAGTTAAAGGTGAAGTTTCATTATGTCTGCAACTACTCTCCAGTGATTCAGGGAAAAAAATGAATTAGAGAAATAAAGAAGATGTGTCAAAAAGGTGCCAATTGGTGAGTCTAGATACAGGGCATATGCAACTTATTATATTATCCTTTACAAATTTTGTGCAGGTTTAAAATGTTTCAAAAAAATCCACCTGGGAGGCCCAGTGGGTTAAGCACCAGCATTTCTGGTCATGATCCCAAGGTTCTGGAATGGAGTCCCACACTGAGCTCCCTGCTCAGCTGGGAGCCAGCTTCTCCCTCTCTGCCCTGCTCCTGCTCTCTCTCACTATCTCTGTCTCTCTCTCTCCAATAGGTAAATAAAAATCTTAAAAAAAAATGTTTCAACATAAAAATATTGAAGGTAGACTGAACGGGAATATTTATACTGTGTGCTTTCTTGATCTCATTATTTTAATTTTTTTTGAAACTATATCCCTGTTACATATAAATAATATATGTGAAAAATTACTGTTATATTATCTAATTTTCCTAGGGTGATATATCAAACTACCATAAACTTTATGGCCTAAAACAACAGAAATATTCTCTCACAGTTATGGAAGCTTGAAGTTCAAAGCCAGGTATCTTTAAGGGCATATGCCCTCCAGATGTCTAGAGGAGAATCATTTTTTCCTCTTGGGGCTTTTGGTGGCTCCAGGCTTGGGGCTGCATGCCTCCAATCTCTGTCACCATCTTCAGATCACCTTCTCTCCTGTGCCTCTCTAAATATCCCTCTTTTTCCTCTTATGGGGATACCTGTCATTGGAATTATGGCCCACTTTATATATAGGGTAATCTCATCTCAAGATCCTCAACTTGCAACAATCTATAAATAGGTCACAGTCACAATGGGGTTAGGATTTGGACATATCTTTTGGAAGGGGGGTCACCAAACAACCAAATGTAGATACTGAGAAGTCTTTGAAACTCATGACCTCGAGATCAAGAGTCACACCCTTCACCAACAGAACCAGACAGTTGCCCTGGCTACAGTTTTTTAAAAAATTTAATTTCTTTTCAGTGTAACAGAATTCATTGTTTATGCACCACACCCAGTATTCCATGCAATACGTGCCCTCCATAATACCCACCACCAGGCTCCCCTAACCTCCCAATCCCACCCCTTCAAAACCCTCAGATTGTTTTTCGGAGTCCATAGTCTCTCATGGTTTATCTCCCCCTCCAATTTCCCTCAACTCCCTTCTCCTCTCCATCTCCCCATGTCCTCTGTGTTATTTCTTATGCTCCACAGATAAGTGAAACCATATGATAATTGACTCTCTCTGCTTGATTTATTTCACTCAGCATAATCTCTTGCAATCCCATCCATGTTGATACAAAAGTTGGGTATTCATCCTTTCTGATGGAGGCATAATACTCTATAGTGTATATGGACCACATCTTCCCATCTTCCTTATCCATTCATCCATTGAAGGGCATCTTGGTTCTTTCCACAGTTTGGCGACTATGGCCATTGTTGCTATAAACATTGGGGTACAGATGGCCCTTCTTTTCACCACATCTGTATCTTTGGTGTAAATACCCAGTAGTGCAATTGCAGGGTCATAGGGAAGCTCTATTTTTAATTTCTTGAGTAATCTCCACACTGTTCTCCAAAGTGGCTGCACCAACTTGCATTCCCACCAACAGTGTGAGAGGGTTCCCCTTTCTCCACATCCTCTCCAACACACGTTGTTTCCTATCTTGCTAATTTTGGCTACTCTAACTGGTGTAAGGTGGTATCTCAATGTGGTTTTAATTTGAATCTCCCTAATGGCTAGTGATGATAAACATTTTTTCATGTGTCTGATAGCCATTTGGATGTCTTCATTGGAGAAGTGTCTGTTCATGTCTTCTGCCCATTTTTTGATATGATCTGTTTTGTGTGTGTTGAGTTTGAGAAGTTCTTTATAGATCCTGGATATCAGCCTTTAGTCTGTACTGTCATTTGCAAATATCTTCTCCCATTCTGTGGGTTGCCTCTTTGTTTTGTTGACTGTCTCCTTTGCTGTGCAGAAGCTTTTGATCTTGATGAAGTCCCAAAAGTTCATTTTTGCTTTTGTTTCCTTTGCCTTTGGAGACATATCTTGAAAGAAGTTGCTGTGGCTGTTATCGAAGAGGTTACTGCCTATGTTCTCCTCCAGGATTCTGATGGATTCCTGTCTCACATTGAGATCTTTTATCCATTTCAAGTTTATCTTTGTGTACGGTGTAAGAGAATGGTCGAGTTTCATTCTTCTACATATAGCTGTCCAATTTTCCCAGTACCATTTATTGAAGAGACTGTCTTTTTTCCACTGTATATTTTTTCCTGCTTTGTCGAAGATTATTTGACCACAGAGTTGAGGGTCCATATCTGGGCTCTCTACTCTGTTCCACTGGTCTATGTGTCTGTTTTTATGCCAGTACCATGCTGTCTTGGTGATCACAGTTTTGTAGTAAAGCTTGAAATCAGGCAACGTGATGCCACCAGTTTTGTTTTTCTTTTTCAACATTTCCTTAGCAATTCAGGGTCTCTTTTGATTCCATATAAATTTTAGGATTATTTGCTCCAGCTCTTTGAAAAATACCAGTGGAATTTTGATCAGAATGGCATTAGAAGTATATATTGCTCTAGGCAATAAACAATGTTTATTCTTCCAATCCAAGAGCATGGAATGGTCTTCCATCTTTTTGTGTCTTCCTCAGTTTCTTTCATGAGTGTTCTATAGTTCCTCAAGTACAGAGTCTTTACCTCTTTGGTTAGGTTTATTCCCAGGTATCTTATGGTTCTTGGTGCTATAGTAAATGGAATCAATTCTCTAATTTCCCTTTATGTATTTTCATTGTTAGTGTATAAGAAAGCCACTGATTTCTGTACATTGACCTTGTATCCTGCCACATTACTGAATTGCTGTATGAGTTCTAGTTTTGGGGGTGGAGTCTTTTGGGTTTTCCATATAAAGTATCATGTCATCTGCAAAGAGAGAGAGTTTTACTTCTTCATTGCCAATTTGGATACCTTTTATTTCTCTTTGTTGTCTGATTGCTGTTGCTAGGACCTCTAATACTATGTTGAACAAGAGTGGTGAGAGTGGGCATCCTTGTGTTCCTGATCTCAACGGGAAGGCTGTGAGCTTCTTCCCATTGAGGATGATGTTTGCTGTGGGTCTTTCATAGATAGATTTTATGAAGTTCAGGAATGTTCCCTCTCTCCCTATACTTTGAAGCATTTTAATCAGGAACGGATGCTGGATTTTGTCAAATGGTTTTTCTGCATCAACTGAGAGGACCATGTGGTTCTTCTCTCTTTTCTTACTGATTTGTTCTATCACATTGATTGATTTGCAAATGTTGAACCATCCTTATAACCCAGGGATGAATCCCACCTGGTCATGGTGGATAATCTTTTTAATGTGCTGTTGGATCCTGTTGGCTAGGATCTTGTTGAGAATCTTAGCATCCATAGTCATCAGTGATATTGGTCTGAAATTCTCCTTTTTGGTGTGGTCTTTGCCTGGTTTGGGGATCAGGGTAATGCTGGCTTCATAAAAAGAGTCTGGAAGTTTTCCTTCAGCTTCAATTTTTTGAAACAGCTTCAGGAGAATAGGTGTTATTTCTTCTTTGAAAGTTTGGTGGAATTCCCCTGGGAATCTGTCAGTTCCTGGACTCTTGTTTTTTGGGAGGTTTTTGACCACTGCTTCAATCTCAATACTAGATATCAGTCTATTCAGGTTGTCAATTTCTTCCTGGTTCAATTTAGGAAGTTTATAGCTTTCCAGTAATGCATCCATTTCATCTAGGTTGCTTAACTTACTGGCATATAACTGTTGACAATAACTTCTGATGATTGTTTCTATATCCTTGGTGTTAGTTTTGATCTTTCCCTTTTCATTCATAATTTCATAATTTGCCCCTCTCTCTTTTCTTTTGGATTAGATTGGCCAATGGTTATTGATCTTATTGATTCTTTCAAAAAACCAGCTTCTAGTTTCATTGATATATTCTACTGTATATCTAGTTTCTATCTCATTGATCTCTGCTCTAATCTTGATTATTTTCCTTCTTGTGTGTGGAGTTGGCTTAACTTGCTGTTGATTCTCCAGTTATTTAAGGTGTAAAGACAGCTGGTATATTCTTGATCTTTCATTTTTTTGTGGGAGGCTTGGATGGCTATGTATTTCCCCCTTAGGACCGCCTTTGCTGTATCCCATAGGCTTTGGACCGACGTGTCTTCATTCTCATTGGTTTCCATGAATTGTTTAAGTTCTTCTTTGATCTCCTGGTTGATCCAAACATTCTTAAGCAGGGTGGTCTTTAGCTTCCATGTGTTTGAGTTCCTTCCAAACTTTTCCTTGTGGTTGAGCTCCAGTTTCAAAGCATTGTGATCTCAGAATATGCAGTGAGTAATCTCAATCTTTTGGTATTGGTTGTGCCCTGATTTGTGACCCAGTATGTGGTCTATTCTGGAGAAGGTTCCATGTGCACTGGAAAAGAATGAGTATTCTGTTATTTTAGGGTGGCATGTTCTATATATATCTATGAGGTCCATCTGGTCTTGTTTCATTATTGATTTTCTGCTTGGATGATCTGTCTATTACTGAGCGTGGTATGTTAAGATCTCCTACTATTAATGTATTCATATCAGTGTGACTCTTTATCTTGATTAACAGTTTTCTCATGTAATTGGCTGCTCCCATATTGGGGGCATAGATATTTACAATTGTTAGATCTTCTTGGTGGATAGTCCCTTAAAGAATGATGTAGTGTCCTTCTGTATCTCTGACTACAGTCTTTAGTTTAAAATCTAATTTATCTGATATGAGAATTGCTACCTCAGCCTTCTTTTGAGGCCCATTGGCATGAAAGATGCTTCTCCATCCCTTCACTTTCAGTCTGGGTGTATCCTTAGGTTTGAAATGGGTTTCTTGTAGACAACATATGGATGGGTCCTGTGGTTTTATCCAGTCTGCAACCCTGTGTCGTTTTATGGGCACATTTAGGCCATCCACATTGAGAGTGATTATTGAGAGATACGTTTTTATTGACATCATGTTACCTGTGAAGTCTTTGTTTCTATAGATTGTCTCCATATATTTCTGTTCAATGATATTAGGATTTTTCCTCTTTTATAGAACCCCCCCCCCCGACTTAATATTCCCTGTGGTGTCGGCTTGGTGGTCACATACTCTTTTAAACCTTGCCGGTTTTGGAAGCTCTTTATCTCTCCATCCATTTTGAATGTCAGTCTTGCTGGATAAAGTATTCTTGGCTTCATGTTCTTCTCATTTAGTGCCCTGAATACGTCTTTCCAGCCCTTTCTGGCTTGTCAGGTTTCTGTGGACAGGTCTGACGTTATTCTGATGGGCTTTCCTCTGTACGTGAGGGATTTCTTTTTCCTAGCTGCTTTCAAGAGCTCCTGTCTATAATTATGATTCATCATTTTCACTATCAAGTGTCTTGAGGTCTTTCTAGATTCTATGATCTTGGAGGGAAACCTTTCTGCCTCTAGTACTTGAACGCTGGTTCCATTTGCGAGATTGGGAAAATTTTCATGGAAAATTTGTTCAACTATATCTTCTAGTCTTCTTTCTTTCTCTTTCCCGTCAGGGATTCCAATAATTCTGATGTTGGAACGTTTCATGGCGTCATTTATTTCCCTAATTCTGTTTTTGTGGCTTCTAAGCTGTTTGTTCCAGGCTTCCTCCTGATCCTTTTTCTCTATCTGTTTGTCCTCTAGCTCACTAATTCTATCTTCTGTCTCAGTTAACCCTAGCTTTTAGAGAATTTTGATTGGATTGGAACTCATTGAGAACATTGTGAACATCATCCCTGGTGGCTTTCACTTCTGCCCTAATCAATTCCATTTTGTCATCCATGGCTTTCTCCAACCTAGCTATTGTTTGGATAATTGTTAGCCTGAATTCTCTTTCCGACATATTGTCTATGTCCATATTAATTAGTTCTGTTTGCAGAAGGCCCAGTCTCTGAATTTTTCTTCTGTAGGGCATTCCTCCTTCTAGTTATTTTGGTGAGAGATGGCTGAACAGATGTGTAGCTGAATATATCGACTGAGGGGCAGGCAAAGTGCATCCTGGAACACTTCTGCCCACTGGCGTCTTCTGCCCCCGTAGAGATCCAGAAGTGTATAATTCTAATATCAGGCTGATTTCATGGGTTATCAGAGTTCTTTGGTAGGTAATCAGCTCACTTTAGGGTACAGGTTGAAACAGAGCCTCCTACTTCCCCAACATCTTGTCTCCTCCCTGATAGCTCCAGTTTTTAATATGAAGTATGACTGATGTCATCAGTTGAGATAGAGTTTTAAAGGCAATGGGATTTGAGCACAAAGAATATTATGAAATGGACCCTTAGGAAATGAGAATTTCAATTTGTAAATGATAAATAATAGTGATATCAATTAAGTTTGTGTCTGTGTTTCTTTTTTTCTGCAATATTTAGCTAGTAAACCAACTAGCATAGAGAATGCAGAAGGCAGGTTATGTATAAAGATAAGAATTTGCCGGACGAATAGGAATGAAGTGTTTAGGAACAAGGAAGTTGAGAAAAAAAATCATTGTCAAGAGAATCGAAGTTATGTTTTCCTTGAATAAGTGGACTGGGAGGAGAGTGGGACTTTGAAATTAGGGTTTTGAAGTAGTAAATTTTCTGATAATAAGTTCAAGGTTTAACCTTGGCAATGTATGGCTGAACTAAAGGAATAAAAAAAAATTGTTGCACTTAAGTTCAGAACACAATTAAGTTGGGTATATATGGTTAATCTATTTATTTATAGGTTGGATTTACTCAAGATAGTCATTAAAAATACTTGATATATGACCATGAAAAATATATTTTTGACAAGTGTGGCAGGGACTCCATTGTTGTATTTAATGATATGCATTTATTCATTCACTTATCCATCCATGCAAGAACAATTTATTGAGCATCTACTACATGCCAGGAAGAGTCTCTAAGGATTCAACTTAAAACTTATTTTCTAATGGCAGTTGTTATTATTGCCTCTAATTTTACAGTGGGTTTTCAAACTTAGAAAAAAATTCTGAGGTCCAGAATATTTGAACTTGTTTTTGAATTTTTTATTTTCTGTGATTATATTAAGAGATGTCCAGAATAAATAGTATAATAAAATAATTTGAAATATTTCTTTGCAAATATAAAGTCATTGTAGAAAAATTAGAAAATACAGAAAAGCATAAAATGCACATTTTAAACTCAAAATTCTTCCTATTGAGCTTACAGATGTTAGGTAGCCAGACTAAAGTAAAAGAACATTATTAGATATTAGATTTTAGTAGATATTGGTAAATTACCTTCAAGGAAGTTTTATCACAGATTAATATTATGAGTGACTTAAAGGCTAAAAAAATCTAATTGAATTAAGTTGTTATCTCTGTGAAGATTTAACTTATCTCTCCTTAATATAGTTTTTCCCTAAAGTTCATTCTCTCTTTCTCTTTCTTGGCAGGGGTGATATGAGAGTATTAAAATTTATAAGACCCAGAAACACATAGAGTAAATAGTTTTTTATATACTCTTATATATGGATTACATTTTAGGAAATCAATTATATTATAAAGGCCTTTGCAACATTAGAAGAATCCGTCTTTGTGCAGAACTAGGTATAAGCTACCCCTTTGGAATGAATTGACAGCCACCTGAGCAAATACAATTTGCCCTGCCAATGCAGTGGGAAGAGGATTTTGGAAAACTGGCAGTTCATTTACTAAATAACTCTAGAATCATAGTGCAGAAAAAGATTTTTTTTTAAGATGTTATTTATATATCAGAGAGAGAGAGAGCACAAGCAGGCAGAGATGGAGAGAGAAGCAGGCTCCCTGCTGAGCAAGAAGCCGGATGTGCGACTCGATCCCAGGACTCTGGAATCATGACCTGATCAAAGGCAGTGGCTTAACCAATTGAGCCACCCAGGCATCCCAGCAAAAGATTATTTGATCATCCATTTTCACTACCTTTAAGAATTTTACAGTCTTTATCCATTCAAACTAATTCAATATGTTATACCAGTTCTCTCTTTATTATATTAATAAAAGTCAGTGTTATGGGCCGAATTGTGTCTGCTTTGCCCCAGTTTAGGTTGAGGCCCTAATCACCTTTACCTCAGAACATCACTGACTTGGAGATAGATGTGATAGGTGTTATTAGTCTCAACTGAGGCCATAAGAGTGGGCCTTAGCCCAATCTGACAATCTGACTTGTGCTTTCATAAGATCAGGATATTTAGACACATAAAGGGACAGCAGGGATGCACATACACAGAGAAAAAACTATTTAAGAACACAGCAAGAAGATGGCCATCTACACGCTAAGGAGAGAGGCCTCAGAAGAGATCAAACCTGCTAACACCTTGATCTTAGTTTTCTACCCTCCAGAACTGTGAGAAAACAATTTTTTGTTGTCTAAGCCACCCTGTCTGGGATATTTTATGGCAGCTCTAGCAAGTTAATACAGGTTTTAAGAAAAATGTGAATTATTTTTATATTGTGGTTAGTATTATTAAAATTAGCGATCATAGTTTTAGGGTTAACTTAATTCAAATAAAACTTCTATTTAATTATGTTTATGTTGCATAATAATGTGATATAAATTATCATTGCAGGTTTCTAATTACCAGAGATTTCTCCTTAAATCATAATAATACATATTTGCTAATGATGCTAATACATTTATTGTCCTAGATTTTAGAGCTTCAAAAGATATTAGAGATTATTTAATCAAAATTAGTCTTCTTTAGGTCTTACAGGTAACACATTTTTATATTTCTCATTAACAATGAAAAGTAATACAATGATTAAATTGTTACTTTAATTGCAAACACCCAACTGCATGTTAAAAAGAAATATTTTTACCTTGTGACAAACAAGAATTCTGAATTTAAGAAATTATCTAATTAAATTTTAATTGATTCTAAAATGATGCACTACTTAATAACTTTGAAGTCGTAAATTTTTGAGATGATAATATTATAATTTTTCAGTAGAACTTTCCTGACTTTCTGTAACATGTAGACATAACAAGATAGGAATATTCACTATTAAACTGCAAACTAATGAACTTAAAGATTTATCATACTGGAAGGTAAATGGAAATTCATGGGCTGAAGAATGTGGGTTCTGATGTTGGGCTGTGCAAGTTTTAATTTTTAGGTGTTAGAGTAAATTCCTGAGTGTTCTATAAACCTGAGGAATTTTCTTTAGTGTCTTCATTGACTCAGTTGCTTCAACAGTAATCTGGGTAATTAAAATAACTATTTTATAGGATTAAATTAGTAATACCTGTAAGGAGCTTAAAACAGACCATGTTCCTATTATGATTATTTATGTTCATATGAAATGTGTGGCAGAGTTTAATATACACATAGTGCTTATTTAAAAATATTGAATGGATAACTTCCTTAGTGATAATATGGCATTGTAATATGATGTTGAATGCTGGAAGGAGAAAATTGCTTTGCATTCATTAATCTTCAAATAGCATCCAGTGTTTGCTTACCTTACTGCAGGCGCCTCCTCACATGTAATGAGTAAACTACTCTGTTCAAGTTTGCTGAAACAAATTCATGCCATTTACTTTGAGATGGAGTTCTCTTTTACCAAAGTTAGTGAAAGTTACTATGAAATTTATTTTCCATAAGCAAAAAATAACACATATTTGAATAGAATTTCTTTTAAGCTAGCTGGATGTAATCAAGGGGGAAAATGGGAGAGTTAATGGTAATTCAAAATTTGCATTTACAACTCTTTTATTCCCATTAGAACATTCTTCTTTGCTATTTATTAAAGAGATTAAAGCTCTTTTGCCTGTTTGTTTGTTTTTTTCTCTACTGGAGAAAAATGCACATGCTAAGGCATTACCTGAAATAATAGTTTTATTTGACAGAACTAATTAATCTAGATAAAACTTAGAGTAATTTTAGAATTATATCCCCTCTCCCCCATCCCAAGTATATTATGTGATGACATTGTAGACTTTGCAGTTCTAAGAGGATATTGAAACACTGTAACTGAATTCAAGAAAAGATTAAGTGATTGCTAAAAATAGCTCTAGTTTACAAGTAAGCATGGTAAAGAGTAGATAATTAAATATGTGGCTTAGTGCATGAGATAACTACCTTTGGGGAATAAGAAAAAATAAGCTACATTTTCCTTATTGCACAGTTACCTACTTCATCATTAAAAAAAAATCAGCAGATACCTAATGTGATTTAAGAGGTTATTTACAGTATCAAAATGAAAAATAGTTTTTTCCAAATGTATATATGTAAATAGCATGTCTATGTATATGTAAGTAGCTTATATATATAAATGTATATATATATAGTGTGTATGTACATATAATAGTGTTCATGTGGGCAAGTGTGTGTGCATATTAGCATTGAATTTTCAAACATGTATTCCTAAAAGTAAATTTTCAAACGAGGCATTGTCAAAAAAAAAAAAGAAGAAGAAGAAGAAAAGAGGCATTGTATAATTTTGAGACTATATCTATCTGTCATTTCAGCATAGAAAATTTCTGTGAAAAATGTTTTGGTAACTGTGATATATTGATAATATATGACCACTATGAAGATAAGTTGAGTTCAAAAGTAAGTGCATGGGAAAGATATTCATGAGTCAAATTTCTTTCTTTCTTTCTTTCTTTCTTTCTTTCTTTCTTTCTTTCTTTCTTTTTTTTTTTTGGCGAGCTAGGTAAAATGTGGTAAACACTGCATAAAACATCCGGAATGGAGAGCTTCAGTTCTCCCCTAATTTTTCTGGTAACAATAGAAAGATGTAATGATACTGCTTCAGGATTTGATTATGTATACTTAGAGAAAAAGCTTTTTCCCCCCAGAGAAGAATTGTTTAGTGTAGAGTACAGGATCTCCTGAAAATAGAGTAAAGAGTTTGATGTAATTATTTTGTGTTCTGTGTTCTTACTACTTAGATCATATTATCAACCTATGCTGGGAAATAAATTATATGAAAGTATAGTTTAAAATTGGATACAAGTAACATTCTTATCCTACTAATTCACTTTATACCTCAAATTCATTCGTTTGGCAGAAGGAAAGCAATAAAAAATGAAAAAAGATTTTTCTACCAAGCACCAGAATTCCTGATTTTCTAATGAAGAAGCTAATGAAATGGGGGGTAGAAATGAAATAATATTAATATTATTTTTATTGTAAAAACATATCCAAATATTTGCTTCAGGCTACTTTTCCTGATTATCCATATACCTATCTATATCTAGTAGATATAGTGGAAGTGGAAGATTGATGTTCATTAGAACTTTTTGATTTTCAGTTGTTTCTACTAGGCAAAACTCAGTCATATCTTCTCTTTAATACTACTCAACTTGAGGTAAGAAAATATTTTCAGATCAAATAATAAATATTTTCAGTTTTATAATGTATTAACCTAGCTTAGGACTTGCTGCAATTGATTGTTTGAACCGGTGAGCATTTTCTACTAAAATCATGCTCTGCTCTACATGTGATTTTACTGAATACATGTCTGAAAATATACATTTATTTTATGTTGAGTAATTTAAACCACTTAAGTAAAACACCTCTGTCCTCTCCCCTGAGTCTATGGATGCAGTCTCTTCTCAGTAGAATATGCTCTGATGAGATTCTCATCATTAAGCTGCTCCTCAGAACTTCCACGAGCTCAAAATTTTGGTCCTCTGTATTTATGTCAGTCACTATGTTAAGCCAATAAAAAAACCAACAAAAAAGAATCCAGTGTGTAGTAAGTGGAGCATTGTCTCAAGCTGTTAAGCACATGGCCATGAACTTGTACTTTAACATTGAGTTTAGAAACACTTCTTATGAAAAAAATACACACACACACACACACACACACACACACACAATACAGGTTTAGTAATATACTTTTATAGGAAAATAGACCATGATTTTAAGTTTTGTGGAACTTTTTTTTTCCTACCCCTTGTAGCAACGAAGTGAAAGGGAAATTAAATTTGATAATTAATGGTTAAAAATTGATTTTGTGAATTAAATAGTGTCTTTGATTTAAAACAGACTCTGGACATATGCTTAGGTAATTCAAACTTAAAGCCATGATAGAGATGTCTATCTTATATCAAAAGGAAGTTTCTTCTGTCTTCCTAGTTAAAGTAGCATCTGAGGCTGAGATGTCTTCATACTGTTTAATAACTATGGAGAAGTTGTGGGCAGGCAATTTTTTTCCTTCTGTTTTCTAGTAAGGGTTACTGTTTTTAGCTGAGCTTTCTCCCCTGACCCAGTGCCTACCATTTCAAGAGGGTTTGTCCCAACCTCATTCAGGGGCTACTTAAGTATAAGTTCTGATAAATCTTTAGCTTGAGTGATTTATCCCATACTTTTTGTTTCCATAGCTGCTGCATAGTAGTTTTGAGAATTTTCCTTTCAATCACTACATATTTTTCCAGAAAATAGAGAAGGAAGGGATACTTCAAAATTCATTCTACAAGACCAGTCTTACCTTGACACCAAAGCCAGGTGAAGCTCTCATAAGAAAAGCAAGAACAGATAAAAATCCCTTATTAATACTGATGCCAAAATCATTAACAAAATATTAGCATAGTAAATCCAGCAACATATAACTAGGATTATATATCATGAGCAAGTGGGATTTATCCTAGGAATTTAAATTTGTTTTACAATTGAAATTTAATTAATTAAATATAGCAAATTAATGGAACAAAGGACAAATATCACATGATACTTTAAATATAGAGAATGAAACATTTGATAAAATCCAATATACATTTATGATAAAACCTTACAATAAACTTAGAACAGAAGGAAAGTGTCTAAGCCTGACAAAGGACTATGAAAAACCTACATCAAATTTACTTAATGGGGAAAGCTGGAGGTTCTAGCCAGTGTAATCAGCTTTTGAAAGGGAAAAAAATGCATTCCAATTGGAAACAAAGAACTAAAAAGTAAAATAAAATTGTCAGATGAATCACATTTGCATGTTTTGTTCATTATTTCAGATTATGAGAAAAAATATACCTAGTACCTAAAATATGGTGGAATAAAACCCTGATAAAGAAAAACAGTCCATATTTACACTGCCCAAAATATGCTTAAGTAAACATTTTGGCATTGTCTTAGTCTGTTTGGGATACTATTAAAAAGTATCTCAGCTTGGGTAACTTATAAAGAACACACATTTATTTCTCACAATTCTGGAGGCTGAAAGTCCATACAGACATGAATGCCCACACAGTTGGGTGAGGACCTTCTTCTTGGTCATTGACTTCTCCATGTGACCTCACATATAGGAAGGGCTGAGGGACCTTTGTAAGATCTTTCTTATTATAACACTAATCCCATTCATGAAAGCTCCACCTCATGATCTAATCAAATCCTGAAGACCTCACCTCCTAACATTATCACATTGGGCTTTAAGAATCCAACATGGGAATTTTGGAAGGATCAAACATTGAGATCATAGAAGGCATATTTCATGTTTCTAAGAAAATTATTTTCTGCATATTTGGTGTTGCATGATATATGGCAGCTTTCTATACATAATAGCCAAAATATATTTAAAAATCCAATTATCAATTTAATGAACTCAGGTTATCTCCATTGTTAACCCTGTGGTTCCTAATGCTGCATCTATAAATCATATGTTGATTAATCTATCTTATACATTTTTTCTCATTTTAGATAAATTCCTTGAGATTTCTAAAATGCCATTGGTACTAATAAACAAAAGCACTTACTACAGATTATCAGATGTTTTCCAGAATTGCTTTGATCAGCGTATTTGCTAACAGTATTTGTTAATACTGATAGCATCACACAATTTCCAGTATTATGTATAATTTAACTTTTAGTAAATTAAATACAAAGTTGATGCTTTACCAATTTAGTATTGTTATGATGACTAATAAAGTTGAAGTCTTAAAATGTATGCATTAGACGTTCATCTGTTTTAAACTTTTTGTTGTGAAATAACACATCAGCAGAGAAGTCCATGAAACAGTTGTAAAGTTTAAGAAATTATTATAAAGTGGAAGGCTCAGATAACCACCAGTCAGGTCAAGAAAGAGAAATCACCAGTCCTCCAGAAATTATCTGCCACAACTCAGTCCCTAACACCAAAAAGTAACAACTAATCTGACATGGCAAAAAAAGGCTGTCTTTTGTATGTGATTATCTGTTTTTTGTGTGTTGAGTTTGGGGATTCTTTATAGATCTTGGATATCAGCCCTTTGTCTGCAGTGCCATTTGTGAATATCTCAACCCATTCCCTGGGTTGCCTCTTTGTTTTGTTGACTGTTTCCTTTGCTGTGCAGAAGCTTTTGATCTTGATGAAGTCCCAGAAGTTCATTTTCACTTTTGTTTCCTTTGCCTTTGGAGACATGTCTTGAAAGAAGTAGCTGTGGCCGATGTCGAAGAGGTTACTGCCTATGTTCTCCTCTAGGATTTTGATAGATTCCTGTCTCACATTTGTTTGTATTGTGGGTGTATGTGGCTCAATCGGGGACAGAAAAGTTGATTGAATTTTGCTTGTGAAAATTTTTCTGAAGCAATAAGGACACACTGAGGTAAGCTCGACTTTCTCGTTTGTGCTGTGCTCCAGTCCTGTGGAAGAATAAACCACTCAGTTCCGTTGACACTCCTGCTGTATAATCAATGCAATCCATAATGAGCACAGACAGCAGTGTAAATATCACACTGCAACACATGTCAGGGAAAACAATTCTTTAAAAAACACCCATTCTCTCTAATGTGTTTCTA
The DNA here is from genome assembly GCA_004024625.1 of Mellivora capensis. Taxonomy (NCBI): domain Eukaryota; kingdom Metazoa; phylum Chordata; class Mammalia; order Carnivora; family Mustelidae; genus Mellivora; species Mellivora capensis. The sequence continues at coordinate 22,245 of PISX010017156.1, read as the reverse complement.
TAGGAACTGAAATTGGATGTCAGCCTGATGCCAGCAAATAGATTATTTTTGAATCTGAAGGTCTATGCTGGAAGAAGCCATTAGTTCTCAATCCTGAACAAATCACGTTGGATCATAAAAAGTGGTTTGGTGATTAATTGATCTCGTTATTGTATTTTAGAGTATGAAAACTATAGAAGCAACAGTTATAATTAAACATCTTTTTAGTCAGGCACATGGTGAAAAGGTCACTTTAGTTTTCAGTCGAGAATGTGGATCTGAATTCATTAATATCCATTTATCATCAAACATTCATCGAATGCTAAGTCTGCATTTACTGCAGTCACTGTGTTGTCCCTTCCAGAAACACCTATTATTGCCTTTAAGGACCTCTCAGTTCACTATAAACAGATCTTCTGTACCAAAAAGATTGCACTCTCAATAATCTGCTTGCAACTCTGTGTGTGTGTGTGTGTGTGTGTGCGCGCGCACATGCATGCATGCATGCACAAATTTCCTAGTGAGGGCTTGTCTGTGTGTGTCTCAAGATAACCATAAAGATTGAATTAATAATTGATTTTTAAGGCTCTGATGAACTTAAAAATTAGAAGTCAATGTAGGGCTTCATTTATTTTGAAAAAGTAATGTTTTCAATATTTCCATTATACAAGATAAAGCACAACTACTTTCCAATTCTGAAAATGTATATGGAAGGACCATATTAAATATTTTAAAGCAATTAGACCAATTAAGTATTCAAGACTCATCAAGGCACGTGTTTCTAAACAGGCAAATTTATTCTTTCATATTTTCATAACATAATTATCCTCTATTAAGTGACCTCTGTACAATGAAATGTAAAATTTTTGTGCATTTGTGTGTGTGGTAGGACTCAATAGCAAAAAGTACAGAACGTTAGATGTAGATGTTCATTCTGATGACTGGATTTTTTCCTTTCAACTATGAAATTTTCTTTTTCTCTAAAGATATTAACACATTTTGTTCTTTCGGATTTTGTTCTTACACTTCTCTTCAACTTGCATAATATATATGGCACTTATTTATTTGATTTATTGCCAGCCTCCATGTACCTCCATTGGAATGTAAGCTTCACTGGAGCGGAAAATATTGTCTCTTAGTACATAGTTTTTTCCTACCGCTTATAAAAATGCCTGGTCCATTGTAAGAGCTCAGTAAGTATTTTTGAAAGAATACTTCTCAATGAACATATTTGAATGACTGTGTAAAAAAAAAAATCTAGGAATTACTTCCAGGGTAGAAAAATTTTCTGATAGATCCTAATGTTTGCAAAGCAGTCACAATTTATTATTTAAAAAAAAATATGATTGAATAATTAACACCATGTGAAGAAGACTAATGTCATTCTTATTCTTGCATGTGTTTTCCACTTCCCCCCACTACCAACCATCTAAGTTGCCCTCTTGTTTAACTACTGTGTAGCATCAAAAAAACCCTATTTCTTTATCCTTTCTGGATTGGATATAGATATCCTGCAGTGAAAGGGCTATTTTACCACATGTTATTACCCTAGCTCCCTTGTGTAGTAAGAAACATGGTATGGTATCAGCTTTTGGAAATTTTTTCCAGTGTTCTAGAGGGGCATATACACTGTACCATATTATCTACAAGGTCCATGAAACACATGTGGACCAGATAGAGAAGGGAGGAGGAATCTGGCCAAAGCTTCACCGAAGAAGCTAGCCAAAGACCTATTTTATTGGGTATCCTTGTTTCTGACATATACCAGCAATATTTGGTACAAATGAAAGTGCTCATTCTAAACACGACCTGTCATTCTATGGATAAATCAAGTGACAGTTTTTGGAAAAGAGAGAAATAAGCCATCTGTTGCTCATGTCAATGAGAGTCTGTTCTAGATTGATGTGTCTTTCCAAATAATTACCATTTGGGGGTAACTAAGGCAGTACAAAAGTGGCTCAGTCCTTGGTTACTGCATTTCTCTGGCTCTTCTTTTTTAAAAAGCTGAGCAATTTCCTGCCTGATTTCTTTGGTAGTCCTACTAAAAATTACCTTTTCCTTGTTGCCCTAGAAGTCACCTCCACTTTAATCATTAAGCCTGTGATTAATTGACAACATTTTATCACCAAGGAGTAATGTTTGGAACCAAAGAACTTAAATCTGTGAAGAACATGAAATAAACATGTGTCATAGCAGTCATGTTCCTAAATAACTGGATGGGATTTAAGAAGTGTGGCAAATTGTATACTTTTAGGAAATAGGTTTCATTGACTTTGTGCCTTACAGAAAATACGAATCTTTGGGATTTTTCTTATGTTGCTTTGTGAGCATTAATTTGGTCAAGTAATTAAAGTTACACTTAACAAATATTTTATCTAAACCACACAAATCAATTTCAAAAGATGATTGGAACTCTAGGGCTCCAATTTATATAATATTTACTAGGGTTTCTTATTCTGGTAAGAGGGGTAATTGGATCAGGTAGTCCTCTGTAGAATTTATTTTGTTTCATTTTATTTCGAGAGATATGTCTGCACATAGTTTAAAAAAGCTAGAGTAGTCAAAGGCCCAAACAAAAACATAATTCCCCTGCACTACCTGTGACACACTCACTTTCCAAGCTCCAGAGGAAAACACTTTCAATGCTTTATCTGTTCCAATGTAAACATAGCAGTTACCAAATAATAGGCTTATAGTGTTATTTTTTTCCTTACATACATTACCTACTAAAGAGAGAAATTCTCTTAAATTTATTGTTGAGAAAAGATCACTGGAGATCAGCTTTTGAGATCTTGCAAATCTGAAAACATGCGCCTTTACCTTCATATTTGATTGCTAGATTGTCTGGACTTAGATTTTCTGTTGCAAATAAAGTTGCCTTAGGATTTTTAAGGCACTACTTATTGCTCTCCTAACTTCTTATGCTGCTATTGAGAAGTCCAATGTCATTTTCATTCTGATCCTTCACAGGAGGATCTGAACTTTTCTTCCCTCGCTTTGGAAGCTTTTAGCATACTCTTTTTATCTTTATTGGTTTGCAGTTTCACAAATGATGTGCTTTTGAGTGTGTCTTTTATTGTGCTGTGCATTTTACATACCTTTCAATGGAAAACTCATATTCTTTAGTTATGCAATTGTATTTTTGTGTAATTTTAAAATAATTGCTTCAGCTCCATTTTTCTTCCTTTTTTTCCCCTTTCTGTAACTCATATTGGTTAGACTAACTGTATTAAGTAACTTTTCTATCATTTCTCTGTTATTTTGTTTGATTTTTATTCTTTTGTATGTAATATTTTCTGAACTTTCTCGTCTGTCTAGTGGTTTTTGAGTCTGTAATTGTTTTAAATTTCCAAAGGCTTTTTGTCATTATCTAAATGTTCCTTTTCACATTTTTAATAATAAACTGGTCATATGTAAGGGATAAAATCTCTTGTTACCTCTTTGACTATATTAACTATAGATTTTTCTTACTGTTTTTTTCTTTTATTTGTTTTAGTTTCTTCTCAGGTTAAGAAGTTTTGTTTACTGAGGTGTCTTGGTTTTTAGAACAGCAGTTGGTCAACAAATATTTGTTGAATAAATAAATGAATGGATGGATGAATATTTGGCAGTCTTTCTTACTTAAAAAGGAGACACTGAAAGTCTAATAAGAATTCTATGAGGGATGCCTGGATGGCTCATTGGTTTAAGCATCTGGCTTCAGTCCTGGGATGGGTCTCACATTGGGCTCCCTGCTCAGCAGAGAGTCTGCTTCTCCCTCTGACTACTGCTCCCCCTGCTTGTGCTTGTGCGCTCTCTCTGACAAGGAAAAAAAATCCTATGAGCATTGGGTGATCTAGTAGGCATCTCAGTTTTACAGTGCAGATGTCACAGGGAGAGAACTAGACCATTTGGTTTGATGACCTTCAAACACTATGGATCTTGGTCTTGTTCCTAAATTTTGCGTTATCTAATCTCTGGCTTGATGGAGGTGAGGATAGGTAATTCTGCCTTCTAGAATCTGTAACTGAGTGGAAAAAATACTGGAGGATCTCACCTTCTTCCTTATCTAGACTTTCACTTAATCCCAGTGTTTGCAGAATGGTGACTCACCTGATTTGCCTTAGAAAGCACCTATCCCTAAATCCAGTCTCTGGTTTAGTTTCTCTAGGGAGCTATGCTCCATTACCTGCTGGCTGAGGGGGGTTTTCTCTTCTGTGTGGGGGGGTGAGAGATGAGATCTAGAGATTACAGTGCCTCCTGTACCCAGCTTCAATTATTCATATACAGAAATAAATACCACTTCTCACCCCATTCTCACAGCAGGTGGAAGATTTAGGGTATAAAATTAGAGGATGCTTAGATACATTTGAATTTCAGAGAAACAGTGATTTTTTTTTTTTTTTTTTTACAATAAGTATGTCCCATGAGATGTTTCAGACATATCTGGGCCAAAAAAATATTTAATTTTCAAATTTAACTGAGTGTCTTCTAATTTACGTGGCAGTTCTACTAGAGTCACCCATTACTTTTAGTTCCTAATCTCTTCTGGAGTATTTTGCTATGCATTGACTAGGATTTTATGAGCTGTCCCCTCTCCTGGCATCTAGGTTTCAACTTGCTGTGCTCTAGAAGTCAGCATGCTTCCACACACTTTGCATCTGCCTAAAATATTGTTGATATATATTATCTGAGTTCTTCTCTTTTCTGTTCCCTATGTGTTCTAGACTATATATGTTTTGTTCATTTATTTATCCATTTTTTAAAGATTTTTTTATTTATTTGACAGAGACACAGTGAGAGAGGGAACACAAATAGGGCGAGTGGGAGAGGGAGAAGCAGGCTTCCCACTGAGCGGAGAGCCCGATGTGGGCTCGATCCCAGGATCCTGGGATCATGACCTGAACCAAAGGCAGACACTTAACGACTGAGCCACCCAGGTGCCCTGGTTTTTTTCATTTATTGCCTTTTTGTTCATTTATTGTTGGAGATTTTGGAATGAGTGGTGATTAAGAAATGTATTTCATATGACAGATTTACCTGGAAATCTTTGTGATTATTTTAAAACTTTGAAGTTTAGTTTACAAAATACTCCTTCACATAATATTTTCCACTTTTTTCCAGAATAATTGTCAAGAAGTGAATGAATACATAGAACTAATATTTTTATGATGTTCTGGCATTTCACTTGGTCTTATATGCAGGTTGTAAAATAAAGCCTATAGAAAACTTCTATTTTCACATCCAATGAAACTTTTTAAGCTCGGGATGCCTGGGTGGCTCAGTTGGTTAAGTGTCTGCCTTCAGCTCAGGTCATGATCTCAGGGTCCTGGGATCAAGCCCTGCATCAGGCTTCTCCCTCTTCCTGCTCTGCCTCCTTTTTCTGCTCTGCCTGCCACTCCCCCTGATCCCTTGATTATGCTCTCTCTTTCTGACATTAATAAATAAAATCTTAAAAAAAGAAAACTATTTAAGCTCAGTAATTAAATGATTTGATGAAATTGTTTAAATTTTTAAAAAGATTTATATATTTTAGAGAGAGAGTAAGCGAATGAGGGGAGGGACAGAGGGAAAAGGAGAGAGAGAATCTCAAGAAGACTCCCGGCTGAGCATGGAGCCTGGCTTGCAGGTCTATCTCAGGATCCATGAGATCATGACTTGAGACACTTAACAGACTGAGCCACCCAGGTGCTCCTGTTTAATTAAATTTTATATGGGCCACTAAATTATATGATGTACATGTGTGGAAAATAGAAATAGTTTTCATAAGCATGCTTTTGTCACACAGATAATGATGCAAACCTAAACAATAAAGTCAGGATTGATTTCACACTGTCAAAGAGATCTTTAACAACAGAAGTAGATTTTCATATATTTGCACCTAGTAAACTCAAATATACATGAGCATGTTTAGTAAATTAAGTGGAAAAGATTGTTTTATTTGCCTCAAGGAGACATTACAGTACATGTTCTAAAAGATAAATGAAGAGAGTTGAAATAGAGCATAAGATTGAGCATTTGTCAAATCAAAATTGAAGGCAGCAGACAGTAAATTGGATTTTCTTTTACAATAACATGTAGTTCACCTTCTATCATTGTAACAAATATTATAATATATACTTTATGACATCATATCTTTCATCTACTTTTGTTGCTGAAACTCTGAGAATAAAACAGGTCTTTACTGTTGCTCTACCACAGTTCACTGTTGAGCATGCAAAGTCTGTTTCCTTAAAGATGTGTTTTTCCACAGAGAAAATATTAGCCATCAATTGTCAACTCAGATGCAGAATAAATACCACTATCAGTACCCAGTTCAGGTTCAAAGGAATCTCTGAATTGTGATGTTGAGCCTGCTACAACTACTAATCATCTCTCAGGGCCCAGCTGTTCTCAATTGCAGGGAAAGAGGCAACGTGGGTATTTCATTGTTATCTTTTTTTTTTCTCCATATGCTAAGGAATAAATGGCAGAACAGGAAAAGAATACCACTTCTTCGTTCATCAAATCACAGAAAGTATCTGCTAACTCAGGTGTTGTGTAAGAATACATTACACCCAAGTAAAAAGAAAAAAAAAAAACACTTTCCACAGGAATTTTATAACATTTATATTGTGATTTTTGAGTGTTTGTTAAAGAGATGCTAACCTATTTGTGATCAGCAGTGGAAAATATCTGATGATTCTCATCTTCCTTTCAAGAGATAGAAAATGTAGTTTCCCTGGGACTATATTTCTTAAGCTAATGTGAAATATTTGATACAAAGAATTCTAAAAATTGAAATAGCACCCCGCACTGAAAGGTAAAAAGTGCATATTTTTGTGGAGTTATTTTTCTTTTCAGAGAGAAGCCTTGTGTAATTGTTGAGTTTCTGCTATGCACAAAAGTATAATCTACTGGTGTTGGACTAGTTCACTTTATGTAACTCTCACAATCTCCCACATGTGGTGAGTATTTTTACTGTCATTTTAGAGACCAGAACAATGAGTTCTAGAGAGGTTATAAGCAAGCTTTCAATGTTTGGCAGCTAATTAGTGCTACAGAAGAGATTTGAGTCAAGATGGCCTGATGTGACAGACATGCTTGTCCATTACAATAAGAGTCACATGTAGAACATGGTTCAATCAATCATCCATCTTTGAGAAGGACAAATACTTGTAAGTATTTAAACATCCACCTGCCTGGTGACTGATAAAATTTTTAAATTTTATTTATCTGAAAGCTTTGGGGGATTATTTATGGTAATTGTAATATTGAAATATTTTAAATGATCCTGAAGACTAAATTATCCATTCATTGAGGAGCTAAGTCATAACATGGGAAGAGAATGTAGATCAATGATAAATAGGTTAGATAGATAGGTAGATGATAGATAAGTGATCAATGATAGAGAAACAGAGAGATGACATTTAGAGGACTGCTATGATGGCCCAGGAGACAGATGTGTTTGTGAAAGGAAATTGCCCATATGGTGCCTCTTCCGGAGACTTTAGTAAAGATTTAAATTACTTTATAGTATTAATTACTTTTAACATTGCTTCTGAATACGACACCATTTTGTGACTAACCATAAGGAAGCACAGATTTTATCAGGGTAATATTGAGTACTTATTAGATGCCAGGCGTGATCCTAGATGTTAGGAATACAAGATATAAAAACAAAATGAAACAAAACAAATCCATGATTCTGCTTTCCTGAATATTTCAGTTTAGTAAGGGAGGTGTATGTGTAATAAAGAAATAATCATACAAATGACAGTAGAGTCATAATTTTCATAAGCGTTCTGGGGGAAAAGATAACAGTATACTATTCTGTTCCAGTGGAAAAGAATAGTCAATAAAATTGTGTGTGTGTGTGTGTGTGTGTGTGTGTGTGTGTATGATATGGGATGTGAAGAAAAGGTACAGTTGGGGAATGGACTGAACTGAACTGGAGCCAAGGTGGCCAAATTATAGCCAGTGGGTCAAATGTTACTCGTGGCCTGGTTTGGTACAGCTATAAGCTAAGAATGCAATGTTCTTTATATTTTAAAAGATATACAGATTTACCAAACAAAAATGCAACAGAGACTGTATGTGGCCTGTGATACTTAAAATATTTACTGTCTTGGGGTGCCTGGGTGGCTCATTCATTGTCTGTCTTCAGCTCGAGTCATGATCCCAGGGGCCTGGGATCGAGTCCCTCGTCTGTCTCCTTACTCGGTGCGAAGCCTACTTCTCCCTCTCCTACTCCACCAGCTTGTATTCCTGCTCTTGCTGTCTCACTCTCTGTCAAATAAATAAATAAAATATAAGTATGTAAGTAAGTAAATAAATAAGGAAATAAAATATTTACTGCCTTGCTCTTTCCAGAAAATGTTTACCAACATGACCCCTGGGTTAGAAAGAAGCAGGGCATTCTCTTTTTGATTGTGTGGGGAGGGACATCTTCCCTGTTGTTTCAGTAGAGACCTCTCTGAGGCGAGAGAATATTCGTTCTCCTAGCAGGCGATCTGCTTTAGACCAACAAGAGCAAAGATGCTGAGAGGGAAACTGGGTTGTCTGCCCAGAGAAACTAATAAGCCAGTGATACGGGAGCAGTGAAAGATGGATGAGTCCAGAGACGAAGGCAAGAATAGTATTAGGTTCAGCTTTATCAAGAGTTTGTCTGTTATTCCAAGCCTGATAGAAAGCCTTTGACAACAGAGAAGTTATATGATCCAGTGAAATTTTTAGGTGAATGGCCGTCTGGAAAAGATCCTCTAGGGGCCAGGGTGGAAGCAGAGAGATTGGCCATGGCTTGTTAGAATTGTGGAGAGGGGAGTGATGGTGCTCCATCCAGGGTGCTAAGCAACAACTTAGGAAGTGAGAAGTAGTTGGATTCATGATATATATTTTAGTTAGAACTAGTAGAATTTTGTTATGAATTAAACATGAGATGAGAGCAAATATAGTAAGTATCAGAGGAGTTTTGCTGTAAAGTTACAGGGAAGTAGAAAAATATGGCAGTGGCTGTTAGGGAATTTATTATTTCATTGTTCTATTTATTTTGTTCTCTATTTTATTTTATTTTGAGGAAAGCTATTAAGTATGTTTGGCAGCTGGTGAGAATGATTCTGTAGAGGAGAAAAAAATTAATTTGAAGGAGACAGGGGAGATAATTCTGAGTTGAATTCTTCAGTAGGTAGGAAGAGATAAAACCTATTAAAAATCAACTGTTTATATTAAATAATGGCATAGGCATTTCATCTGTTTTAATTGAAGGGAAGGCAGAATGCATGTATGCATGTGTTTATTGATAGTGGGAAGATGGAAAAGGTAACATATCAATTATTTTATATCTGAATTTCGAAATAAGGTCATTAGCTAAATGAGGGGGTGATGACAGTGTTAATGGTAAAAAGCAAGAAAAAAGGTGAAATGCATAGTTTGGAAAGAGGGAGTGTGAATTTGCTAGCAGCGTAGGATAGTATTACTGTAAGTATATCAGGAAAACAGGATATAAGACTATTTTTCTGAGCCAACATAACAAAACACTGGTTTCCCCGCTGAATTTAAGTTTGTGTCCCTAACACTTGAAAACGACCTTACCTGTGATGTAGTTGCTGGCTACATGTAGCTACTGAACATGTGAAATGTGACTGGCATGTGTTATTTGTGAGCGTGTGTATGTGTGCACGTTTGCACACATGTGCACACTTTATGTGTTACGGGCAGAGAGGATTTCAGACATATTGCATGTATGCTGGGTTGTATTTTCAACTGCGTATGTGAGACTATTATGCAACAGAGTAGAACTGTAGAGACTGAGTGTGATGGAGCTCATGTACACAGCCTTACAGAAAAGGAGATAAATTGATAATAATGTATTTATTGAGTGCTTGTAAAGTGTCTGGTGCTTTATGAGTGGCATGGTTCATTTAATCCTGGCAAAACACCTACAGTAGGTATTGTTATTCCCTCTTTAAAAAGCTCAAGAAAACTGTAGGTAAGGAGCATGGAACTAGAAAAGTGGCAGATGCGAGATTCGAAACCTGGTCTGTTTTCCTCCAAAGACTGTATGCTTTTCAAGTACTTCACACTGCATTGTTATTTTCTGTGAAGACAAAAGTTAAGTGTTTCTAGAAGCAGAGTCCCTTCTGTATCCCAGAGTTTCCCATAAATCAGGTACATCAGTCCCATTTGGGGTGGCAAAGTCTTGCCTGCATTACTCAATTTCACTTTTCTCCTATTACCTCTCTAAAGGGGTCTAAAGGCAAGACTGATTTTGTCTCTAAAGGCAAGACCCGATTTAAGAACTATCTTTGGATACACGTGCAAAACAAATGAATAGCAGAGGGGAAAAGTCTTGTCAGAACCATTCTGATCCTTTGGGCTTGGGCTTCCTTGGGTGGTGACTGGGTCATGAACTAGGCCAAGCCTCCACACCGAGTTCAAAACAGCCATTCTTTGAAGTTGTGTGTTTTCAGGAACATTTCTTTCTTCCTTTATAGGCTTAAGGGGATGAAAATCTGTTAGATGACATGCAACCTGCCCTTTCAAAGCTCCTCAAGGACCCTGGGGATTTTGCAGCCATCTGGAATTTGCTGTCATGCTGTGATTTCTGCAGGTTTGTTTAACTTTTAATCTCTCTAGTCACATCTTTTATTATTCACTTTATGCATAATTTTTGCATTATATGGTCTTTTTTTTTTTTAATAGTGGGCTGAAATTGCTCAATTTAATCACAAATGTGACTCTGAAAGGACTCAATGTCTTAAAAGTTATTTCCCTCTTTCCTCACATTAAAAAACAAACCAACAACAACAAAAAAACAGCCCACGTGTTTTGGCTCCAACAGATTTGTTGCTCAGAAATTAAATACCATCCTCCGAAGGAATGCAGTATAGAGTAGGTTTGAGTGAAGGCTACATGCTTTCCGGATTCATTATTAGCAACCAAGATAACTTTAATTTATCTATATATTTGCTATCTGTATTTTCTTAGGTGTTAGTGCCCTTGGATTTTAGCTGTTTATCATGTTTCTAAACCGTGGCATGTTAAGACCAGAGAGAGGATGGCTGATCATATAATTATGGACAGGATAGCTACCCTAAAAATGAGTTTGCTAAAGATGAACTACTTACCAGGTAACTGTTTGCCTAAAACTCATTCTTTTTTGAAAAAGGCACCTTTTAACTCTTTTCTTTATAACAATGTTCATTTTAATAATTTTCATTGTAAGGGCAACTTCTGTGTTCTTCACAGAATTTCCAGGGGTCCCTTGACACCCCACCAACTTTGAGGGGCTTCTACTTCATGTTGTGCTCAGTATCTCTTGGGTGTGACTTTGCTGAATGTGCCTCTGTGTAACACTAAGTCTTGTCTACAATCAGTGCTGTGTTGGCTCGATTTCTATACCCAAGTATCTTCCAAAATTATTTTTTGCTCTCTGGCTCTCTCAGAATACTGCTCAATTCACCACGGTATTATTTCCAGGCATGGATTCTGACCTCTAACCCAAGCCATGAGTAGAATCCTGCTCTGAGTTGAATAGAGTATCCTAAGTCACCACTCTGCTGTCCTTGTGTTCTTCCCTCACCGGCAAGACACTGACAGCTTTGATTCAACTGAATGTCCCTCTCCTTGCCCAGTTACTTTAATTTATATATCTGTCACCCAGGCCAGAGAACACCCTGATCTTGGCAGATGGTAGGGTTTTTGGCTCTACTTCTGTGACTGAACTAAAGGAGAATTTGTCCACCCCGATACGCAGTAAGCCACTAAAAATACTGATGCTGAGCTTTTACGGTGAAGGAAGATAGGCTTTTGTTAGTGTGATGACACCTAAGAGAATGGGGATCTAATGCTCATGAGTCCTGAATTCCCCAGTGACTTGCCACTGAGGGTTTTTAAGGGCAAAAATCAAGGGAAAGGGGTAAGGGATTTAGGGTACGGGTACTTCTGATTGGTCAGGGTTTGGGTAAGCTTCAAGATTGACTTACTGATGCAGGTCCATCTGATTTCACCAAGATTGTGGTCAGGTGGTCATTCCCTTCTCTGGCCCAGGTCTGCCAAACATCTCAGCAATGTATGCCATGAGATCAAGCTCTGTCAGGCTCCACGCTCAGTGTGGGGTCTGCTTAAGATTCTCTCCCTTCCCCTCTCCCTCCTTCTCTACTCCTCTCCCTTGCTCTCATTCTCTCTCTCTCTCTCAAAAAAAAAAAAAAAAAATTCTTGCTTTCACCCTCTAAACAGGAATACTGGATTTCAACCTAAATCTGTACTCCTCAGACTGCAAATCTTTAATGTCAAATAAACACTTGTTTGACTCTCTTTGTGGCTCTTTGTGTTCAGTTTGACAATTTTATATGACAAACAAAACAAAACAACCAAAGCTCTAAACCCACTATCAAACTAGTTAAAAGACAGGGAATGAGTACATGTAGAAATATTCAAAATACATAGAAATATTTACATCAAATTATATGACTAGTTTTAAAAAGCAAAAGGGAAATCTACAAGTAAATAATAAAAATATCATCAATCAAGTAAATATGAGTAAGGAATCTAAACAGATGATCTAAAAAGGACAGTATACAAAAGCTTGAAAAAATACCTTTGTAACGGGAAGAAACTTAACATGTGTGACACCATATTGCTTCTGTTTGCCTTGCTGCTGTTTAGCCCTGTTTAGGGGCTGTTTAGGGGCTGACACTTAATTTCTGTTTAGCCCTGCAGGTAGGCATGTTAATCATCAAAGGAATTTTGCTTACAGCTGAGATTTGCAAAAACTGCTTTTAACTGTAAACTTACCTCACCCAAGGACACAAGGAAGTATGTACAGAAATGACCATATTATGTTTAAGAATTACAGAAATGACACAACCATGTTCCTGTATGCAAAGATTAACTGATCAAGAACAAAAACATTCCAGGACGTTCCTCCGATGTTTACAGACCTCTGTCACTTTTTGACTTTAATCTCCTCCCACTGCCTCCATTTGCTTATCTAAAAGAAGCTCCAGTGTGTGTGGTGGGGAGGGAAGGGGGTTCCTTGAGATAATAGTCCATCATCTCCTCAGTCTGTTGGCCTTCCAGATAAAGTTGGTTTTCTTACCCCAACATCTTGCTTCTTGACTTACTGGCCTGTCATGAGGTGAGTGTAACAAACTTGGACTCCATTACACTTTTACTTATTCATTCATCACATTAGTTTTCTATGATGTGTGAGGGACTGTGAAAACACTTCAGATATGCTAGTGAAAAAACAATGAAAACTTACACTCTTGTAAGGCAGTAAAAAAGAAATTATCAAAAATAAAAACAAAAAATGAACTGGGAGAGAACACTGTGGGGAAGTTTTCTTTAAAGAAGAGCTAATGCAAAGAAGATAAGCTCAATCCTATTATTTTGAGAAATGGAAATTAAAGCAATAGGATTCATTCTTTTCCAGTCACATTGGAATAGAAGAATGATACAAAATTTGGGGATTGTTTTGGGTTAAATTGTGTACTCCAGAATATATGTTGAAATTTTAATCCTCAGTACTTTAGAATATGACCTTATTTGGATAAAGGATCTTTACAGAGGTAAATCCAATATAATTTGGGTCCTCATAAAAAGGAAAAAAGTTGACATAGAAACAGACTTGCACAGAGGAAAGATATGTGAAAACACACAGTGAGAAGAAGGCCATACAACTGGAATGACGCATTTCCAAGCCAAGAAATGACAAAGATTGCTGGCAAACACCAGAAGCTAGATAGGCAAAGGATTCTCTTCTAAAACTTTCATAGGGAGCAAAGCACTACTGATACCTTGATTTTGGACATGTAGCCAAAACTAATTTGTTGTTTTGAGACAATAAATTTCTGTTGTTTTAAGCCACCTAGTTTGGGGTACTTTGTTGAAACAGCCGTAGGAAACTAGTACAGTGAGTTTGGGGTTCTTAGCAGAATCCTAAAATTAAAAAACTATTCAAAGAAAAGAAGGAGTTACAATATAATCTGAAGAGTGCTAGAATAAAGGGAAATAACTCCCCGTGGCAGTTATGTGAAGAGCACCTGATCCATATAGGTTGGACAGAAAGCTTCTCTCAGGAGATGTAGTCTAGGCAGCTACTCAAAGGCTGACCTGAAAGTAGGTAATGTATAAAGAAGCTGGACGCTTCTAGAGCCAGAGGGCAGCAGTGGGAAAGGGATGGAGGCAAGAGGACAGGGGAGGGGGTAGTCCTCTGGGACTATAATTATGCTGCCTTGGTAGAATTGTCACAAGGTTAGGGTGAGGTAGGCAGAGGTTCGTCCATGCAAGGCCCTGTTTGACAGGGTATGTAGTTGGCAGTCGCTCTGAGCAATCAAGCATCATCAGAAGAATTCAAGGCAAGAATAACATCTTAGTCTTCTTGATGACCAAATCCATTTAAGAGATTAAACCTTGATGCAGGGATGTCAGTGGGGAACTGAAATCCATCCTGTGTCCAACTTTCAAGCCATACACCACCTGATGTATGGAACAAGTGACAATTCTTTGTCATTTATCTATCTGAAAGGACGATGTTCTACAGGATGCCCTCCCATTATTCCAAACATCCACTTATGTCATTACCAGGCTTTCCTAGAAAATCAGAATAAGTGTTTTTTAGCCAGCCACGATGGGCTTTCTTCTGCAGCACTCATAAACTCTACCAATGACAGTGCCTTTCCCTTTCTGCTCTCAGGAATCAAATTATCAGGACAACCACGTCCTCTATGATCTGGTCTCAACTATTAGTAAAACAACTTAATCCTTGGGGAAAAGTTCCTCTGCTTTATTTCAATCTTTAATTCAATAAGTATAGTTTTTTAATTCTGTGTGCTAGAAACTATACTATCTATGGGATTCAAAACACTTATTTATCTCTGTGGTCTAGATGTTTAAGGTCTGTGGGAGAGAGAGAGTCATGTAAAAATGAACCAGATGTAGTCTGTAGGGCTGATGTAATTTTTGGAGTTTGAGTCTGGAGCCAATGGCCAAGAAAGAATTCTTGAGACATCTTCGGGGCAAAAAGGTGATTTTATTAAAGGGTAGGGACAGGACCTGTGGGCAGAACCTGGCTGCCCCAGGATTGTGAGGAGCGACTGATTATACACTATGGAGTTGGGAGAAGTAAAGATAAAGGAAGTTCCAAAAGAATTTTCATATGTTGGGACGCCAGGGTGGCTCAGTTGGTTGGACGACTGCCTTCGGCTCAGGTCATGATCCCGGAGACCCGGGATCGAGTCCCACATCGGGCACCCAGCTCCACGGGGAGTCTGCTTCTCCCTCTGACCTTCTCCTTGCTCATGCTCTCTCACTGCCTCTCTCTCAAATAAATAAATAAAAATCTTTAAAAAAAAATAATTTTCATATGTTAAAATATTCACAGGATACCTGAGGCCTTGCTATGGTCAAGCTAAGGTTGTTTTTCCCTCTAGCAAAGCATTAACATTAAAACAGTTGGGAGATTTCTGGAGGAATATTATACTCTGCCTGCCTCATGTATTTATCAATGGGCTGCAGGTTATAAGGACACTTAATTTGATCTGTATTTCCATTTGCCTTTGTTTCCCGTATCATGGGGAATGGAAGCAGGTGTGAAAAAGCCTACCACTACTATAGGTGGAAGAAGACCATAATAAAACTCTAAAATATATTCAGTCCTTGATCTGAATGTTAATACTATGAGTAGGGTTTTTCTGCTAGCCTACAAAGAAAGTAAAATATTTCTGGCAAAAGAATCAAGCTGAGATAAGGAGATGAAACATGGAGCTATGTGGTTTATCCTGAGAAGTTGAAGTCCTTTCCAAGACTAGTCAATGACTCCCTCCGCCCTGCCCTCCGCCCCCCTCCCCGGGCCACAAGGCAGGGATGTGGCAGGTAAGAAAAGCAGGAAATAAGTCTGGAGAGTTAAGGAGACATGGGTAAAATAATTGCATATTCTATCTTTATTGGTTTTGAGGAGGTGGAAATAAAACTACTTTTCCCCCCTTAGTTTAGATCCAATTGATAAATAATGTACCATAATCATACAGGTGTAGATAAATTCCAGCTTTAATACTGATAAGCCTGATGTGGAGAATGTGGGACTTGCATCATCATCTTTGTTCCCTTTTCATGCGTAGGCCTGGAGACTATGATAAAACACTGAGACTGTTGAGAGAGTTTAATACCCAGCATTGTTCTCTGCTGTGTTAGGGTGAAAGAGAGAGACACCCTCTGTTTTAGCAGCTTCCCAAAATTACAGATTATGCTTTCTTAAACATTCTTGCATTTTTTAGAAGTGGAATAAATTCAACATAGGATAGACCCATATTCAACCTTATCAAATATTGACAATTGCTTTCTAAAAGGGTTGTGCTGTGGAAGTAATGTGTTTTATGTTTTAAACAAAATTATATTTTGTGGCCCCACTTCTTAGTGCAAGATACATTATATATACAGAATAGTGCAAATATATATGTACAGTTTAAAGATATTTATGAATGCTGTGTGACTGCAACCCCCGGTGAGCAAAAGAACATTACTAACACCTCTGAAGCTACCCCCGTGCTCCCACAACATCACAGACCCTTCCCTCCCCATGCCCCAGCTAGCTACTATATGACTTTTGTGATCATAAATCTTTAACTCATATTTTGCTACCTATGAATAGATCCCCAAATAGTATTTTTTATTTCATCTGTTACGGAAATCTGTACACATGCGAGTATAATGAATGTATCCTTTGGTATCTGGCTTCTTTGTCTCAACAGTCTGTTTTGAGACACCACCATGTTGTTGTAGGGAGCTGTTGCTAACTTTTGTTGTTGTATTTCGTATGCTGTCATATTTTGTATGTTGTTGTATTTTGTATGTTGTTGTATTCTGTTAAGTAAATACATCATAAAATATATACCCCTCTGCTTTGGATGAATATCGGGGCTATTTTCTAGTTTATACTATCATGAAAGGTGGTGTCGTGACCTATTGTATATATCCTGGTACATATATGAAAAGTTTCTCTAGGGTGTATTCCTTCTGGTGGACTTGGGGTATGTATATCTTCCACTTATCAAATAATGCCTGTTTTTCCAGATGAAGGTACCAATTACAATCTGGTACATGTGCATCAGGCTTATTGGTCCCATCATTAATGCAAAAATTTCTCCTGTGTCTCATTATCCCTGGTACTCAGAACTGTCAAACCTTAAGCACTTTAGCCAATGAATGTGTCTCTAGAGGTGTTTCATTGTCATTTCAGTTTGCATCTCTATGATTACTAAGGAGGTTGAGTGCAATTTTCTATGTTTATTAGCTGTTTGGATAGTCCTGTTTGGGACCTGCTTTTTTGAGATTTTTCCAGTGTTTTAAGGTTATTCTATCTTCCTCTTCTTTTTTTTTCCTTATCAAGGTGGCATCGAAAACTAAAGATGAAAAGTAACACTATTATATTTTTAGAAGAAAATGTAGAAGCACATCCTCTTGATCTAAAGGCCCAGAAGGACTTCCTAAACAATACACAGAATATTCAATGTAAAGGAACAGACTGATAGATTCAACTTAATATTTGAAACTTCACCAAAGGCCCTTTAAAGATTGTAAAAAGGATAAGACAAGTGAGAGGTGATATTTGTAGCTGACATAACCGAAATAAATTAAGAATTCCTACTTTTACTAGTTTAATGGGTTAGCTCCAACCAGGTTAAAAAAAAAAAAAAAAAGGTCCAGTTCTAGGAAATGTTAGATTTCTTGGGATGGGAGACAGGGAGAGAGGGGAAGGAGGGTCAGAGCTGTGACTCTACCTGATGGCTCTCATGGGAATCAGACCAGCAGAATAGAAGTTGTTTTCTAAGGCTCTCTGGGTTCCCTTTGTTTGTTCCTTTTCCTATTAATCAGTTGAGTTTGACCCTTATTTCTCTAGTTACCCAGGAAAGTCATTGCCACTTTGGGGGAAGGAGATTAGCAATCTATTCAGAAAGCCCTATTCCTACTTTCGTAAAGCTGGCCCACAAAAATATCTTTTTTCCTTTTTTTAAAAAAAATCAAGTTTACCAGTCTTTTCCTTCAGTTTGTCAGCATTTTGAGTCACAGAATGATTTGCCCATAATCTGTATTTTTCTGTAATACTTGTATGATTTATATTTTACACATAGATTTTAGAAATTTATCCTGATATCTTATAAAGAGTGAATCAAATTTTATCTTATTTCATATACAAGCATCCAGGTATCCTCACACCACTCATTAGATTGTTCTAATTACAGATCTTGTCTAATATACATAATAAAACAATTTGGTACCTGATATCCCTCAAAAGCCAAACTATTGTCACTATTGTCTTTAGGCCCATAGACTCAGCCCTGCTCACTTTTGTTCCATTGTTGTTCCATACAGATAGTGTGGTAGATACTATGGACTGAATGCTTTTGTACTCCCCTAATTTGTATGTTGAAGCTCTGATCCCAAGTATTACATTATTTGTGTTGTAGGATTCTTGTCCTGCAGAGTTGAAGAATGAATCTTGTGGACAGAGAAGGGTGAACTGATAGTTTTTATATATATATATATATATATATATATATATATATATATATATATATATATAAAAGTGAAGTTGAGAATAGAAAGAAATCTCTCGGAGTGAGAGGGGTTCCAAATGGGTTGCCAAATGATATAGTTTTGGAATGTTGGTGAGGTCAGGAGCCAGTGGCCAAGGAATAATTCTTGAGATGTCTTTGGTGCAAAAAGGTGATTTTATTAAAGCACAGGAACAGGACCTATGTGCAGAAAGAGATGCACTGGGGTCATGAGGAGGGGCCCATTATATACTTTCAAGTTGGGAGGGAGATAGGGATAAGGATAGTGTGTAAGTCTCTAAGGAGTTTTGGAAGCAAGGTTTCCAGGACCTTGAGAGGGCTAGCTATTGTTGGGAGAAGGTCATTTGTTACCATCTAATAAAACCTGAGTCATGAGACCCTTCAGATGGCTATTGGTGGATCATACGCTTGGGAGATGATTGCCAACAGGTATCTTGGGGTTAGAGATAAAGGAAATTTCCAGAGAAATTCTTATATATTAAAGTAGATTTATAGGATCCTGGGGGTCAGGTTAAGATTGCCTTTTGCCCTTAGCAAAGTGTCAATATCCAGGCATATCACTCTGCCTGTTTCAATGGCCTGAAAGTAGTAAAGAAATTTAATAATTTTTCTTCTGCCTTTGTTCTCCACGTCACTTGGAGGTGGGCCTTTGGTAGGTAATTGGGTCATGAGGGTGGAGCCCTCTGGACGGTATTAATGTCTTCATAAGTAGGACACCAGAGAAATGATCTCTTTATGTCATGGAAGGATACAGCAAAAAGAAAGCCTTCTGTAAACCAGGAAGAAGGCCCTCACTAAGAAACCAACCATGCTGACACCCTGACTTGATGTCCCGCCTCCAGAAATGTGAGAAGTAAGTGTTTGTTTTTTAACAGTCTAGGGTATTTTGCTAGAGCCGCCAGAACTGACTATGAGAGCAGGCAAAATAATGGCCCACCAAAGATGTCCATGTCCTAATCCCCAGAATTTGTTAGTATGTTATAATATATGGCAAAGGGGAATTAAAGTGACAGATGCTATCAAAGTTGCTAACCAGCTGACCTAACAGTAGGGAAATTATGGCAAATTTTCTGAGTGTGCCCAGTGTAATCACAATGGTCCTTGAAGATGGATGAAAGAAGCAGAAGAGCAGGTTGAAGTGTTTGATGTGGGAAGGACTCAACTCACTGTTGATGGATTTGAAGCTGTGTGAAGGGGTTATGAGGCAAGAAATTCAGGCAGTTTCAAGAAATTTGGAAAAGGCAAGGAAATGGATTTTCTCCTAGAACATTCAGAAAGAAAGATAACATTCCTGATGCCTTGATTTTAGGCTAGGAAACTTGCAGTAAGCTTTTAACATACAGAAATTAAGGAAACTAATTTATGTTGTTTTAAACAAGTTGTGGTAATTTGTTGCAGCAGCAATAGAAAACTAATACAGATAGTGCTTATTTTTGAACTGGAAATCTTTTCTCACCTTTTATAGTCCATATATCATTGCCATGTTTTAAGAAAAGGGGGATTCTTGAAATGAGAAGTTACTCAACCATCTTAAGCGTGCTAATCATTCTCCACTACACCTTCTGCAGTTGTGAGATACGCAATGGGATATAATTTTCCTTTGATGCACTCCTTTCAAGAAGGCATACTTCACATTTGTAATGCATAACCTGATTGTTAAGTTGGTCTTTTGGCTTCTGTGTGTTTAGTGTTGGGTGCCAGTACTCCCTTCCTTCCTTTCACTTTGCTTTTGTTTTCAGGCTCAAGCATTTCAGGTTCAAACATTTTCTGACGTAGCTTCTTGATTCTTCTTTTTTTCTTTGAGTTCACTCTGAGTAATATATATGAATACAGTCAATTCCAAGCGAGTAAAATGTATCTTTTTTTAAAAAAATATGGTCTACCTTTACCTCTCTGAATGGACAATAGCACACAGGAGGTGTTTTCGAATTAGGCTGACAATTAATCCGAGAAACAATTCAACCTGTTATGGTCCTGCCAAGAGGCTTTTTGGTATATGTTATATTCTATAGTCAGAATAGATCACAGGCAATACCTGTGTCTCCAACCACAGTGATTTTGCCATGTGAAACTCTCCTAATAATACTTTAAAACTTTGTCTGACTTTCCTGATTTTGCATCCTAAATCTGTTCATCTTTTTTATAACAACTTTGCAAAGCTTCAAGGGCTTGTTTATCAATTGCTCTCATTATAGACTCTGCATTAACAATATGATACCAGCACTGTACTGGATTTGGGATCCCTCTGGATGAATCATGCCACCCTGAGTCTCCTCATTTTCCTTTTGGGTCATAATTATTCTCCTGGCTCTGGTACACCTAAAACATGTTTCTTTTGAAATCTTCTCTTCAAAAGCAACTAGGCTCAAGTTCATTTCTTTTTCATACCTGTCTATTCTGTTCTCTAAGATTTCAAACATTCTCCTAAGGAAGTCTCTCTCTTCTTTTCAGTTTAACAAGCTTGTTTTCCTTTATAATTCTTTCATACCCACACTGCTTCCCACCTCTCCTGTTTCGAAGATAAAACTAAAGA
Organism: Mellivora capensis; assembly: GCA_004024625.1. Classification (NCBI taxonomy): domain Eukaryota; kingdom Metazoa; phylum Chordata; class Mammalia; order Carnivora; family Mustelidae; genus Mellivora; species Mellivora capensis. The sequence continues at coordinate 1,200 of PISX010017156.1, read as the reverse complement.
GGCATAGCTTTAAAGAAAATTCAATTATTCTTTGATTTTGTATGAAAATCTGATTTATGGAAAGACAGTCTACCAGGCACACATGTTTCAAATTCCCTTCATCACCTTTGGTTTGCAATAATGTCAAGATTTTTTTTCTTTATTGCACTCAAGAAGGTGGCATGTTCCCTTCATAATTAGAACCCCTGTTTTTTTCTCACGTTTTCTCTTTGAAACTCTAGCATCATAGGTGATGGCCAAAGTCTCAATCTCTCAAATCTAAACCCAAGGCTTATGTGATTAACACATTCAGAGCCAACTGAGATCCATGGGGCAGACTACAAATATTTAGCCATGAGTCAGCCATGTGAATCCCACAGTGTAGTTCCCTCACGTGGCCATGAATGAAGTAAAAACAGCAGCAAGGAGAGTATAAATTTAGATGGTAAACCTAATGCCTCTTAATCATGGCACCTTTTATTTAGAGGCATTGATGTTATTAATTCATAGCACTTTTTATTTCAAGGCATAAATCGATGCCTAACTTAGGTTGTGTTCTGTCCTAGCCTCCTACCTACCTGGCTGGTATATGTAGTAAAAACAACAAAAAAATCACTCTTCTCTCTAATGCCCTAAAAGCCTGAGGCTAGAGAAAAAAGAAGTTAATTTAAAGTTGGGAAAGGCCTGTACAGCAGTGTGTCCAGCAGAGAAATGGCATGTGCCGAGTTGCCATGTGTGAAGAAGCGTAATTTGTCCCAAACGATGCTGCGTGGCTGAACTGTAGATTTCATGTGAGGAAATGGGGTGAGAGCAAGAAGAGAAGACAGCAGAGGAAATATTCCTTAGAAATATAAATCATATAATGTCCCTTACAAACATATATTATGTAAATATGGTATTTTATAAACTCTATGAAAGAATTTGGCTTAAAAGAAAGAATTTGGTTTTACTCCCATATCAATGTGATGGCCGCTGAAATATTTTAAACAAGGAAGGTATATAAAATGCTCATTTTAGAAAGATCACTCAATATATTGCCTACAAGAAACTCATTTTAGACCCGAAGACACCTCCAGATTTAAAGTGAGGGGGTGGAAAACAATTTACCATGCTAATAGACATCAGAAGAAAGCTGGGGTGGCAATCCTTATATCAGATCAATTAGATTTTAAGTCAAAGACTATAATAAGAGATGAGGAAGGACACTGTATCATACTCAAA
>PISX010017155.1:0-44212 GCA_004024625.1 Mellivora capensis | reverse complement strand
AAAAAAAATTATTTAGTTTATAGAATTTACAGTAAAAAAATAAAAATAATTTATAGTAAAATTCACCATTTTTGTGTACTGTTTTATGAGTTTAGACAAATGTCTCAATTTGTGTAACCACTACAGTAAAATACTGACAGTTTCATCACTACCCAAAAATTCCCTTTGGCTGCCCCACCATAGTGACACTTTCTTCAACAGCTATTGAGCAATATATTCTCCACCCCTATAATTTTGTCTTTGCTAGTCTGTCATATAATCCTGGGTAGTATTCCATTGCTTATGTATACCACAACTTGTTTATCCATGAACCAGCTAAAAGACATTGGGTTGTTTCCAGTGTGTGTGTGGAGGGGGGCAGTTATAAATAAAGCTGTTATAAACTTTCATATGTAGGTTTTATGTGACTATTTTAATCCCTCTTGGGTAAATACCTATGAGAAGGGTTGAATCATAAGGTGAGGTCATGTTCAACTTTGAAAGAAATGGCCAAACTACTTTTCCAAAGTAGCTATGTTATTTTGTATTCCCAACAGATGTGTAGGAATGTTCTAGTGACAGCACTGTTGCCAGTGTTTTGTGTCATCGCCATTGACTATTGTACTCATTCTGAGAGGTGCATAGAGTTACATCTTTGTGGTTTTAATTTGCATGTCCCCAAGGACTAAGTCACGTTGAGGATCTTCTATGTACTTATTTGCCTACTATATATTTTCTTTAGTAAAATATCTGGCCCAGGGCAGACACCAAATAAGGGTTAGTCTGGCACTGGGGCAGTGGTTTATATGGAATTCAGTTCTCAGACATTTCACTATGTGTACTTGGTCTGTGACACATATATAGCTCATGGAAGACCCCGGGACTTATACCAGTTCATACACAGAATTGGGGGAGGGTGTTCTTTTCCAGTTCTCCACAATCTGGGATTTGTCCTACAATCTCTGGCCCCATGCTGTCTTTCCTAGTCCTCTATCCAGAAAGAGAGACTTCTCAGAGTTTAGCCTCCTACATGGAAACCGAGTTCCACACAGTGGAAGCTGTCCATGTCATGCATCATGATTCAGGTTTTGACTTTTGTCCCACTGTTTTTTATTTTTCAAGATCTTCATGTAGCTGCTTTTTATATTCTGATCAGTTTTTAGATGTGATCAGTGGTAGAGATGGGCTGTTGTCAGTTTCACCGAACTTAGCCAATACTACAAGTCACCTCGAGTCTCTAAATCCAGAAAGTTCTCCCTCTCTTTTTCACTGTGCTGTTGGCTTTTTGAAGAAGCTGGATAAGTATATCTGGATCATGTTCCCCAGTGGCTTTCTGTACTTCTACATATTGTTGTCAACATTCTCTCCTGCATTTATTTTCAGTAAACTGGATACTGGCTCCAAAGACTAAGATTAGCTGTGAGACTATGGACAAGTTCATTTAGGTCTTTGGGCCTCAGTCTCTTCCCCTGAAGGTATAAGAATAGTAGTTACTGCATAGAATTGCTATAAGGAGTAAATGGAATAGGACATGTAAGGGGCTTAATGAGATTTCTAAAACAGAGCCATATATATTATACAGAACCCTGAATCTACTGATTCAACCAAACAGGTTTTCTTTTACTCAAGGAGCTAGAAGCGCAAAGGTACATAAGCCAAGGCCAGTAGCACTGCCTAAGAATACTACATTGGACCCAGCCCCATCTATCTCCTGCTTCATCACTCTCTTGTAGAAAAGAGCCTCTATGTATTGGCCCCTGGCTTGTTAATTCCTTCACTGCCGGTTGAGGCCCATCAACACAGAAAAAGACTACTAGTACCAAACTCAAAATTTTACACATGGAATTATTTTAAAGATTGTCCAAATGAGTAGATTGTTAGCCACTTAGAGCCTGCCTGCTTTGCATACTTCACAAAGCCTCACATCACATCTGCTAGCAATGGAATGTATAGAGCCTTGTGGTTGTAAGACCTCCAGCTATTATGGCCCTTAGGGGCTTTCTGACCCACAGACTCCTCACCAAGCTGCTGGGGGACATTGGCCGGGCACATGAGAACCCTCTCCCATCCTCATCTCCTCTGGGAGTCTCCTTGCCCTCCTACCCCATCTGGGTACTGGCCCCTTCTCACAGTGACCTTCTGGACAGCCCCATGTTGTGAACCCACCTTGTGCAACCCCATCCAAGCACAGCCCAATCAGGCATGTTGTGCATCACTGTGACAGGTGGCCATAGCTTTTTTCTTAATCTGCTCCAAAATCCCTCAAACTGTGGCTACTCTTAGGATATAGCTTTCATTCTCATGCCCACAGGATAACTGCATCTCTTCCTGAAGGACATGGGTCATCTGACTTGATCATTGATTTATCAAGAAAATGACAGTTTACAATTGCCACTGAAATGTAAGTAGTCTCACTTATATCTCGTTATCCAAAACAGCAGAAGATTATGGAGAGATGAGCATTTAAACTGTGAGCTTCTATATCCTTAGCAAAGTCAGTTTTCTGTAGGGAGCAAGAGGACGATAAGGGATGTTACCTAGATAATAGGCAGGGCTGCTCATCCAGACCAGAGGCATTTTTTGGCACTTAAAGAGAGTCGCCAAGCTACCAGCAAGGACATGCTCCATGTGTTAGAAAAGAATAAAGTGCTGGTTTCCTTATCACACATGTGAAAACTTCACCGCACTTCACATACAGCTGGTTCAATTTCTAGGTCTTTGCATGTGGCAAACAAGTATCATTTTGTACTTTCATTTTATTTCCCAAATTGTTTACAAAAATAGTTATTTTCCTGTGAAAAAGAATGGCTGGAGAGGAAGACATTTTTTCTACCAGAATTGTAGCTTCTCATACAGGCATAATGGAATTAGATGATACTTGCGGAAATGGGGCAAAATCACAAATGTAAGTATACAAGCAAATATGAGATTTTCTTCTTTCATCTTTCCTTTTGCCTGGAGATAGGTATTAGTAAAAACTGCAGGAAGTAGAAGGAAGAGTTAGGGCTTGAACCTATTCTCTATCACTTGGGTTCCAGTGAACAGAACATGCCCAAATTCAAGACTCCATATTCAAATCATTTTCAATATGGAACTTTCTGTTGAAAATAGAGTGAACAAAATAAATTTTTGTTTGTTTTTTGTTTTACCAAATGAGAGGTCTATGTTTTCTTTTCTTTTTTAAGTTGGGGTAAAGTTTACCACATTTAAATGTGTATTTTGATAAAATTTGTAATTCTAAACAGTTGTATAAATACCACCAAAATCACTTATACAACATTTCTCTCTACCTAAACCTTTCGTCTTGTCCTTTGTCAGTTAATTCCCTCTTCCCCCACCCAGCCCCATGAAATCACCTTAGTCTTGCTGTTTTTGGAATTTAATATTTATAGAATCATCCATTATGTAGTTTGTTGTGTTTAACTTTTCTCACTTAGCAAAATGGTTTCAAGAGCTGTTCATGTTTTTTGTATTAGTATTTTTGTTGTTCCACATTATGGATACACTAGACTTTGCTTATCCATTCATTAGCCGAATATTTGGGCTGCTTCCAGGTTTTTGTTATTATGAAGAATGCTGCTCTGAACTTATTTACTTACATACATGTCTTTGTGTGAACATATGTTTTTATTTCTCTTAAGCAATGCCTAGAAGTGGAGTTGTGGGGTTGATAGCATATCTATATTTGAATTCATAAGATGCTGCCATATTGTTTTCCAAAGCATGTGAACCAGTTTTGCGTTCTCACCAGCAATGTGTGAACTCTACTTGCTCCACATCCTTACCCACATTTGGTATTATTAGGCTTCTTAACCTTTACTACTCTAGTGGGTATATGGTAGTATCTCACTATTTTTGTAAGTTTCATTTCTCTGATGACTAATGATGTTGAGCATATTCTTATGTGTTTACATATCCATTGATATATCATCTTTTATAATGTCTATTCAAATATTTGGTCTATTTTCTATTGGATTATTTAGTCTTATTATTGAATAATAAGAATTCTTGATGTATTCTGGATAAACCCTTGTCAAACATGTTTCACAATTATTTTTCTGAATATGACTGTGGCTTGCCTCTTCCCCCTCATTTATATCTTTCAAAGAGAAAGTGATTCCATCTTAATGAAGTCCATTTTACAATTTTTGTGTGTGTTATAGTTTGGGCTTTTTATACCTACTTAAGAAATCTTTATCTAACATAATACCACATAGATTTCTTCCTATGTTTTGTTTTTGAAGGTTTATAATTTAGGTCTTATATAGATGATGATACATTCTGAGTTAATTTGAACATGTGGTTTGATTCAGTGATCAAAGCTTACTTTTTTTCCAAACAGAGATCCAGGCATTCAAGCAACATTTTTTTTGAAAAACAAAATTATCTTTTTCTCATTGAATCTGGCATTTAAAAAAAAATTGACCACAAAAGTTTATTTTGGGATTTTCTATTCTGTCCCATTTATTTGTATGTCTAGCCTTACACTTGAACATACTGTCTTGATCACTGTACGTTTATAGTAAGACTTAAATTAGGCAATGTTTAAGTTCACTTTTTCTTCTTTACTGAAATTATTTTGGCTATTCTGGGTCTCTTTCCTTTCCATATAAATTTAGAATTATCTTGTCATTCTGTTTCAAAAGCAGCCAGTTAAGATTTTGATTGGGATTACATCAAATCTACAGATCTACTTAGGGAAGATTACTATCTTAACAATGTCAAGCCTTCCAATCCAATCCATAAACCTGGTACACCTTTCCATTAAGGTCTACTTTAGTTTCCTTATGCAAATAATTCTAGTTTTTGTATAAAGGCCTATGTGTCTTTCTTTAAATATATTCCTAAATACCTTTGATGCTATTGGAAATGAAGTGGTTTTTAAAATTATTTCATTTGTAATTGATGTTATGCCTAGAATTTCAACTGCTTTTTATATATTGGCTTTCTATCCTGCAACCTTGCTAAGTTCACTTGTTAGTTCTAATAGCTTTTTTGTAGATTCCTGTCATCTGCATATAAGAATATTTTTACTGCTTCCTTTCTCATCTATATGCTTTTTTTTAACTTTTTCTTATTTTACTGCACTGGCCAGGATCTCCAGTGCAATGTTAGCTAGTAGTGTTGAAAATATTCGCTATGTTTTTAATCTTGAAAACATTAAGTCTTTCATCACTGAGTATATTAGTTGTAGGTTTTTTTTACATGCCCTTAGTCATATTGAGGAAGTTCAGATTATTTCTAGTTTGCTGCATGTTTTTGCTGTTCAATTTTATCAGATGCTTTTTCTGTATCTATTGGAATAATTATATTTTTGATATTTATTCTATTAATATAGTAGGTTTACATTGTTTAAATACTGAACAAGCCTTCCATGTCCAGGATAAATTCTACTTGTTCATGATGTATCATCCATATATATACATCATATACATATACATATACATATACATTTTTTTCTGGATTTGATTTTCTAATCTAATATCTGATCAAACATTTCTGCATTTATGTTCCTGAGGGATATTAGTTTATAGTTCTCACCCTTTGAGATCTTTGGCTTTGGAATCAGGTTAAAACTTGCTTTCATAAAATGAATTAGGAAGTGTTTCCTTTCCTTCTGTTTTTCTGAAAGAGTTTGTATAGGATTGATATAATGTCTTCCTTAAATATTTGATGGGATTCAACTGTGAAATTAGCTGGATTTTATTTGTAAAATTGTTGGAGGTTTTTTTTTAACAGGAAGTAGGATTTATTGGTGGGCATTAGTAAGGAGGGGGCAGTGCTGAGGTTCTCATGAGTGCAGAGCCCACCATTTCCGGGAGGCCACAATTAGGGGTGCCATGTAAGATGGCCCACAAGCCATCTGGGATGAACTACTTTTCAACCATGATGTCTTCAAATTCCTCCACATTAGACTTAGTAAAATTGAATTTTGAAAAGTCCAGGGAACTTGAACTTGGCTCTGTATAGACCCCCAATTACATGCTTTTTGTCCTGCAGATTGGTACAGATGGACATGGTGACTTTGTCAATGTGGAATCTGGCCACTGTGCCCTGGGGATTTTCAAAAATCACCCCACATAGCATACCTGTCCGGAGCATGTCAACCCCAGCAGAAGACAACATCTTGTTGATATGGATGACGTGGAAGAGGTGGATGTGAAAACCATCTTTTCTACAGCTTTTCACCACGTACTTATTGGCACAAATACTTGCAGCCTGCAAGTTTAGAGGAAAGCTGCTCATATTTATGTGACACCATGTGACCACATATGGGCACTCATCCACTTTCGCTGTCCTCCACACTAGGTCAAAGATGCAGATCTTGGCATCAGGGACACCTCTGCAGAAACAAAAGCTAGGATACAGCTTGTTCTTATAGTTCTGTTAACATGGGGTAGGGTGATGGCCCATGGCAGCCCCAGGATCTTCAGTGGCGTGCCAAGGAAAAAAGCTATTTGTGAAATTGTTTTTTAATTATAAAGTCAATTTTTAAATTGAGATAACAGTGCTCATGTTTGCTCTCTCTTCTTGTGCTGGTTTTTGTCATTTGTGTCTTCCAAGGAGTTTATCCATTTCATCTAGGTTGTCTAATTCATTGGCATGAAGTCCATAAAATTTCCTTCTTATCTTTTTAATAGCTAGAGGTTCTGCAGTGGTTCCCTTGCTTTTATTCCTACTATTGCTAATTTGTCTGCTTTCTTTTTCCCTAATGAATCTGGCTAGAGGTTTATCTGTTACATTAGTCTTTCCAAACATTAGCTTTTAGTTTGAAGAGTTTTAGCTATTTTTCTGTTTTCTATTTTATTGATACCAGTGCTTACCTTTATGATTTCCTTCTTTTTAGCTTGTTCTGGGTTAAATTTATTCCCCTTATGGTAGAAGCTTACTTTGATCGTTTATTTGGGACTTTTTCTTCCTAATATAGGCATTTAATGCTATCAGTTCTTTTCCTTTATGTTAAACTTTAGCTCTATATGTTTCTTAACTTCTCTTGTGATATTTTTCTTTGAACCAGTTCATTATAAGTGTGTCATTTAATTTTCAGGATATTTTGGGTTTTCCTAGTTGCCTTATTTTAATATTTCTAATTTAATTCTACTGTGCTCAGAGAACCTACTTGATATGATTTGAATCTATTTAAATTCACTAGGGCTTTTTTTGTGGGTCAGAAAATCTTAGTGAATCTTAGTGAATTTCTAGCTGCATTTCAAAAGAAGGTGAAATATTTATTCTGCCGGTGGTGGAGTAGTATGCCATAAGTATCATTTAAATCGAAGTGATTGATAACCTTGTTTGGATATTCTACATCTTTGATGACTTCATCTAATTTTATCAGTCTGTAAGAGAAAGCTGTTTAATTCTCCAACTTATGTAGAATTGACTGCTTCTTCTCTCAATTTCGTCAAATTTGCTGCATGTTTTGGGTGCACACACATTTATAATTGTTATATATTTCTGATGAATTGACCTTTTATCTTCATTAAGTGCCTTTATCTCTGGCAACACAATATTGTTAAAATCTATTTTATTTGATATTAATGAAGACCTTTAAGCACCCTTATGCTTTTTCTTTGCATTGCATATCCTTTTTCCATCTCTGCATCTTTATATTAAAATGGAATCCTGGTAGAAAATGTTTGGTTTTTGTTTGTTTTATAACCCATTCTGACAATCTTTTGGAGTGTTGAATCCATTAACATTTATTATAATTATTAATATAGCTTAGTTGGGTCTATTATTTAAGCATCTATTTGTCTACCCTGTTTTTTGTTCTCTTATTTCTCTTTTCCTGCTTTTTAGATTATTTGAATATTTTCATAATTCCAGTTTAATATTTCTGCTCATTTGCTGTTTTTCCTTGCAGCTTTTCCAGTGTTTTCACTAAGAATTATAATAAACACTCTAAAATTTTCATTGTCTACTTACTGGAAAAATATTATGACTACGAAAATAGTTGTTATCTGTGTTAAAACTATGTATGTTATAAACCCTACAAGAAAGATTATATTTTTCTTTACCCAGTTCAATTGTTTGCAAAGAAACTGGAAGTAAAGGGGGACCCAAACAGTCTTTTGTATCATCCACATAGTCATCATTTCCAGTACTCTTTTTTTTTTTCCTGAGGATTCAAGTTTCTATCTGCTGTCATTTTCTTTTAACCTAAAGAATGTCTTTTAGCTTTTTTGTAATGCAAGTCTTCTGGTGACAAATTATCTTTATTTTATCTGAAAATGCCTTTTCTTTGGTCCCATTTTTGAAAAATACTGTGTGTAAAGAATACAGATTAAGTAGATATCTTAAGTCTTGCCTTTAAAGACTTCCTAAACTTCTTAATGAGGTAGAATGCTTAATTGAAGTGATGTTGTGCTTTGTATATGTTTTCTGCCTATATGTTAGTTTTTTTTTTCCCTCTCCTCCCTACCCCTCCTCCAAATGAAGATTCTATCCTCATACTTTAATATACAATTCAAGTATTATCTCTTCTTGTGCCCGCTGTGCTGGTCAGAGAAGTGCCATTTTCTTAGACTTCATATTTATATATTATATATTACATCTCAAATAGAAAAAGAAAAAAATCATAAGACAGACAGTGAGGATGTCCTAAGTAGAGCATATCTTATCTGAACATTTTTTACTTTCAATCTGCTTACCCTGCACTGAGAATTTCAGCATGCAAAGACGTTTTCCTTTTGCTTATTGATCCAGTTATGTGTCCTCCTCCACTGATGAATCTTTCATGTGATTTCCCACTGCTGTCACTATGAGGTCTTTGATTGCAGATCTGTTGCATTCTTTTATCTTTCCTATATATGTATATATGGTCCTTTTTTAAAGATAATGCTGTTTAGTGCATTTGGTCCTTCACCCATGCCAATCCCAATAAGCAGAATGTCCAATTGAATTGAAAAGCATCAAGAATGTTCCAGAACACCTCACCATTATCCCTGAAACAATATCTGGCTCTGGCCCCTGATGCAAGTTTTTGCAGAGAAATCTAAGAGAATATACCACTGCTTCGGGCAGTTGCCTTCATTCTTAAATTATATTTTCAATAAATACAGAATTCTAGTTTGACAGTTGTTTTTCTTTCAGCATTTTCAGAAGGTTGTTCTATTCTTTTGCGTCTTTAAGGATTTCTGATGAGAAGGTGCCGATTTAACCATCACTGTTTCTCTATATGCAATGTGTCAGTGTTCAAGATTTGTTCCTCATCTCTGGCTTTTAACAACGTGCCATGGTGTGACTTAACCTTGGATTTTCTTTGTTCACTGTGGTTGTTGTTTGTATAGCATCTTGTGCCTAAACATTTCATCTTTCGTCAAATTTAGTAAGTATTCAGCGATTATGTCCTCAATTTTTTTTTCCTGTCCCATTTTCTCTTTCTTCTCCTTCTGGCATTCCTGTATGTTTGATTATTTTGTCCAACCTGACAAGATATTGTTTATTTTTCAAAATCTGGTTTCTCTTATTTTTTTATTTTTGGTCATTTCTATTGCTCTGTCTTTGAGTTCACTTACTATTTCCTCTGCCATCTCTTTGACTATTAAGTTTTTCAGTGAATTTTTTTTCATGATTCTAATTTTCAGCTCTTTAACTTCCATTTGCTTCTGACTTTATTGTTTTTATTTCTCTGCTGAGATTTCTCATTTTTCTGCTGAGATTCTCAATTACTGAAAACACGTTCTGTCTTACTTCATTGACTGTTGTTACAATAGCTGATTTAATATCTTTATCTGTTCATTTCAGCAACTTGTTCATCTCCAGGTCAGGCACAATTCATTGTCTTTTCTCTTGAGAATGTGTTTCGTTTGGGGGGATCTTTGTACACTGGAAAATTTTGAGTGCATCTTAGACCCTGTGAAGGTTAACAGATCCTGGATACCTACTTTTTTCTCTGATAGTGTTATTTTCTTTGTTTTAGGAGGGAGTTTTCTTGGCTTTCCTGAAGTGCAGATGGTTGCTTGAACAGCAGTTCTGTTTCAGTTCAGATCTTTTGTCTTTCGCTGAGCTGTTTTGAGTCTTTTCCATGCATGCGTGTTTCTGAGGTCAGTCAGAAACACTGTTGGACAGAGACTGGGGATTCCCTCCTCTAACCTCTTTCCTTTCCAGTATTACACCTACTTGCATTCAGTTTCCTGGCTTCACTATGGTCTCTCAGGAAAAGTACCCCTTCCACTGCTGTGTGAGCCACGCAGACCATACTTATCCCCATGGCTACTAAAAGCCATGGAAATGGAAACTTGACCAGATAGATCCACCTTCCTGGAAACACATGCACACTCCCCATTTGTCTGGGCTTCAGTTTGCTGTTTTACACCATCAGGTATCTTTTCCTATGACCTGCTTCCATGGTGGTTTTCTGCAAGGGAGGGAATTGTCCAGGAGGGTCTCAGTCTATCAGATTCATAAGTGGAGGATTCTGCATAAGTTTGTTTGTTTGTTTGTTTGTTTGTTTGTTTTGAGAGAGAGAGAGAGAGAGCACATAGGGGCATATGTGCAGGAGTTAGGGGCAAGAGGCAGAGAAGAGGGAGGGAGAGAATCTTAAGCAGGATCCTTCTCACTGCTCTGAAATCATGACCTGAGCCAAAACCAGTCATTGGGCCATTAACACACTAAGCCACCCAGGCACCTTTGCATAAGTTTATTTTTAAAATAATTTTGTACCCAGGTGAAAAGTCTCTAGTATAAGTACAAAAAAAATGTACCTTTTAATCTATATATAATGGAAGGACTTAAAAAACTACCTTATTCACTTGCTGTAAGAAATCAGTCAAGATACCAAATCAATGAGGGTACCTGGATGGTTCAGTGGGTTAAGCCTCTGCCTTCGGCTCAGGTCATGATCTCAGGGTCCTGGGATCGAGTCCTGCATCCGGCTCTCTGCTCAGCAGGAAGCCTACCTCCCCCCCTCCTCTCTCTGCCTGCCTCTCTGCCTACTTGTGATCTCTCTCTTTGTGTGTCAAATAAATAAATAAAATCTTTAAAAAAAGATACCAAATTAATCGATAAACACTTGGGAGGTGAGGTTCTGTAATCTTCAAGGCGGAAGCAGAGTAGTATAATTTTCAAAATAGCAAGTATTTATCGAGTGCTTGTATTTGCTCTTCAGAATGGCATGATGACTTAGGTACTATTTTCATCCCTGTTTTACAGCTGAGGAAAGAGAGGCATAGAAACGAACTAACCTGACCAAGGTCACAGAGTGAAAGAGACTGGATATTTCAAGGGAATCCAGAGACACCCAGAGCCAGCCCTAGCATCCCCCGAGTGAAATTTTAAGAGACTGTCCATGTCCTCAGCCGAGTGTTGTGGCCAACAGGCAGAGCAAAATGGTAGGCTCAGAGAGTGCCACTCACTCCTTCATGGAGAGCAGAATAAAAAGCCCATCCTAGACAGGAGGAGCAGAAGTCGCAGGAAAGGTGTTGGGTTAGGTGGGAAGGCTGCAGAGTGTAGCAACCGTCACAACCCGAGGGTCTGTGAGTCATGGCCAGCAGGGCACACCGGCACAAAGTTCAAAACTAGCAGAAGGCACTGGCCACACTACAGTGAACACCAGTGCAGGATGCCCAGAAGGAGCAGCATTCTGCGCCGAGAGCTCTTCTGTGATCATTATAAACTCTTCCTCCACTCAGATGCCCTCAGAGGAAAAGACCATGAGGGACGAACCTTGAGAGACAACCCTGAAGGAAGTTTGAGCTTTGCATTGATTAAATACTCTCAAAGCTTTCTAATATTAAAAGTGGCACATTAGCTAGCAAGCTTAAACGTGTTTTCCTCTCCTTTCACAGCTGCTACGCAAGTTTTAAAGTAAGATGAGGTCAGTTACAGAAAAGAAAATTATGATATTTTTGCACACCTGAGTCTAACACTTCGTACATTGGGACCCTCCTCTCTTACACCAGGAAACAGACATTTGCAATATCTTGTGTTAATTGGTCAGTGGAGAACAGCAAAGTCTTCCGAGAAGATAGAAGATATGGCGTCCAAGCTAAGAAGAGCCAGAGCAGGCAGTAACAAGCCTGGAAAGGGGAAGGTGTTTCATGATCTTGCCTCAATTCTTTCAACTAATTGAAAGATTTAGAGGTAAACATGATTGGTTTGTGGAACTTCAAGTCTCCTAATTAGAGCTGGAATTTTCAGAATAAGGGAGAAAACAGAAATGAGGGTCGAAGTTAGGAAGACATAGATCATGTGTGCTCCATTCCCCCAAAATTAAATGAATTACACAAAATGCTTTGTAAAAATACAACAGAATTATTATGGAACTAGAAAAGCTGGTTCTAAAGTTAATAATGAAAAATAGTAAATAAGAAAATGAGACCATTTTTGAAGAGTAAGAATAATTAAGGCATCATTTATTATAACATATTACAAATCTATAATCTAACAAAACATAGTAGGGTTCTAGTGCACGGGTCGATCCATCAAGAAATGGAATAAAAAGTCCTGGATTAGACTCAAAACATAAGGTAATTTAGTAAATGATAAAAATGACAATTTGAGTCAAGTGTGGAGGGGAATTGATTATTTCCTCTATGGTATCTGAGCGTCTGGAAAAATAACAAAGCTGGAGCCATACCACATACTTATGCCAAAATAAATGCAGAATTCTGATGAATAAAAGTTTTAAATGTCAAAAATAAAACCATTAACATTCTGGAAGAAGCCATAAAATATTCTTTTTGAAAACATAATCTCAGAATGAAGAGGATCTTTCTCAGTGTGATGCAAAACTCAGAAGCCAACATTTTTTTGATAAATTTGGTGACATGAAAATATTCCTCACAGAGAAAAATGCCATAAGCGAAGTCAAGACAATGACAAATTAGAAAAATTTTTTTAAAAAAAAGTTATTCTGGAAAGAACTAATTTCTTTAATGTGTAAGGAGAATGACCAACAATATGATCATTAATGGGCAAAATATATTTTCAGACAGTTCACTAAAAAAGGTAATATGAATATGAGAATGTGTTCAACTGCTCTTTTTTTAAAAGATATATTTATTTATTTACTTATTTGTCAGAGAGAGAGAGAAAGCGCGTGCGCAAGCACACAAGCAGGGGGAGCAGCAGGCAGAGGGAGAAGCAGACTCACCGCTGAGCAAGGAATTGGACATAGGACTCGATCCCAAGACCCCGGGATCATGACCTGAGCTGAAGGCAGACGCTTAACCAACTGAGCCACCCAGGCACCACTGTTCAACTGCTCTTGAGAACTTTTTTTAAAAAAGCAATCAGAACTACCATGACACATGGATTTTTTTGACACATGGATTTTTACTGCTCAGGTGGACAAAAGGCACACATGGGAGCTCTGTAGGCTCTCGCTAGCAGGGAAGCACTTGTCCTTTTGGGGGATGCATGACCTGGGCTGGTCTGGAAGGCAGTCTTCTCAACACAGATTGCACGTTAGCATCACCTGGGCCCGCGAATAATCTGAATCTTTGTGGAGGGACCTACCCACCTGCAGTTTTAAGCTCCCTGGGAGATTCCTCTATACAGGCAGGTTGAGAATTTCTGCTGGAAGGAATATAAGAATTCAGGTTGCAGGTATACTCACTCACATAACATATGCAAAAAGATGAGTCCTTGGAGCATGGTTTGCAGTTGCAAGAACAGGCAACACCCCTGTCAGCAAGGTACTGGTTAGATCATCGGATGCCTCCAGGTGATGGACAGTGATACAGAAGGCAATTCTGTATAAGCTGGCTTGCAGCGATTGTGATAATGTACGGTGAGGTTAGTGAGAAAAGCAAAGTGTGAAGAGTGTGGATACAGTATCACCATTGGTGTGCACAGAAAGACTGTGTGCCTAGGCTTGGAGATGCATGCAGCCTGAAGACAGCTGGGAGGTCTGGGGGACACTGATGTGGGAATGCCTCTGGGAAGGCAGTAAGACGGGGAAGGGATTGGGAGGGAGACTCCTTTTCACTCTATAACTCTTTGTTCCTTTTGGATTTTTAGTTAAGCTCATGTATTAACTATTTTATAAAGTTAAATATTTTTTAAAGCAGATGTGGGCCTAATCTCTCAGACAGATATGGATTGTTGTCCTGCAGAGGGTTTTAAACTTTTTTGAAAATCAATATTTGAAATCAATAGCTGTACCTTAAAACTCCATTTTTTATGTTTCTTGGGGAAAAAAATCAGAACATCTTGGCAGCACTGGGCCTAAAGCCCCATACCGTGTCCATGAGCTGAAGGTGGGAGGTGCCACTGTCCCCTTCAGGGAGGTCAGGAGGCTCCCATTGGTCACAGGAATCTTCCACAGGCTCCTGAGGCAGGAATTCTACTATGTTTATTTCTTACTCACCTATGATAGTGTCTAGCACATAGGAAGTGCTTGATGGTTTTTATTTTAAAATGGAATCAAATTTCCATATTAATTATAAATTCCACTTTACTGGCATGAAAAAAGGGGGAGTGGTGTGTAGGAGGGGGTTGCTGCAATGAAATAATTCTTGTTTTGCCCTGAAATGACAGCTGTTAGCATGCAGTGCATGTGTATGGTATTCAAAGAAGGTCTGGTTATTCTTCTCTAGTGATACTGCAAGGCCTAACATGTACCAAAATGTACAAAGGCACGAGAAGTGTGGAAATTAATGTTTCCAAATCAAAGTTTCTAAGAAAATGGACCTCCGCTTTCAGAAAGACTGTGTTATTTACTGATGTATTCCAGAGAAACTAATTGGCAATCTGGTCAGGGTATGCCTATGAGTTTAATACATTCATTTTTCTCTCACCAAAAAAAAAAAAAATTAAAATGCCTATCAACTAGTATACAATTCAGAGAATAGAAATTGGCATGGGAACTAATTACAGCTCACAAAGAAAAAAAATCTGCTATTTTGATGAATATGTGTTTTCCTAGCCTTTCTGTTATTTCTGTTAGTAACTGCAGAAAATAGTTTTAGTGTGAACAATTGTTATGGTTCTCTATGTATTTCTATTCTAAGTTGTGAATAAAGGCAGTGTTCCTGGCAAATACTTAGGGATCCATCTGGAAAGAGGGAATTACAAAAATTTCAGAAGATAAGCTTTCCTGGTTTCAAAGCCCCTCCTGCTTTAAACGGCTTGTTCCATAAAGAATATACATGATGTACAATATGAGACTCAGAAATTTTAAAACGCACGCTCTCAAAAACCCATACAACACGTAAATATCTGAACACACACAAAAAAGCTAAACAACAACTGTGTACCCTCGGTTTGTTGGATCCAGGTTAGGATCAATTCAGAAACTCTAGCCCACTGCCAGCTGTTTTGCTTGGAGGGTATTAGGGACATTCTTTGGCAGAGTGTATTCTGAGTTTTTGTGTTTTTTTTAACTTCTATTCTAGGGTCTTATGCAGCCCCAGAGCCTACTATTGTTGGCCCAGCTGTTAGGATGATGGCGCCCAAAGAATGTGAAAACAGAAGAATTAATATATAAAAGAGAGATCTGTTTTAAAACAGCATGGAAGTGCCAGTATTTTATAGATTTATATAGATTTATAACCATACATTTTCAAATCAATTTCACAATTTATTCTCTAATGAGCTAAAACTCCTGCTTGCTACTGGCATGCATCTCAAATTTGAAACACATTTTTCTCTTTAACGAAAGTAGTAAATGATGCTGCTTGGAGCCTCAGAGGAACCCCTAAAACTCGTGAGCAGTCCTAGAGTTGCCAAAATATTATATATTTTAAATGAAACAACAACAAAAATAGTACAAAGCCTAAACAAGTAAATTTGTATTTGAAATAGTTAACAATGACCTTAAAGGCAGTTTCTTGTGATAGAAAGAAATTAACCAGAAGTAATGAAACAGATTAGCACAAAAATTATGAAAATCTGTTTTGCCTATTACAAAGTTTTTTCCTTCCTAATTTTATATGGATTTCCTCTCCTTTGATATAGGGGGATAATTACCCATACATGTGTGTTTATAGCTTTAGTTAAGGTTATGGAAAGGAGAGATTTTCTTTAAGCAACTGGGCACAAACTGGAAAGGAAAGAGAGGGTTGGGGGTATGTATATAAATATGTAAGAGAGGGAAAGCCTTCTGTGAAATAATGTGAGATGATGAACTCAAGTTAATCAGAACCACAAATAAGCATAAATCAGCGTGAGTCCCTCAAGAGAATGTAGCAGTCCACCAACTGGAAAGTGAGGTTCTGTCTGGGGTCTGCCTGCTGGTTGAAACTGAGGCCCAACAGTGGAACATGTAGCAAGGGTTCACAAATATTTGTGGAATAAGTGAGTGAACAAATAATGGGCCAATGAATCCTAACCCCTGGGGGGTTAGGGGGAGTCTGGTGTCTACACACACACACACACACACACACACATCCCTCCTTTTTGGAAGAACAGCAGAGGTGGGAGGGCCAGGGAGGTTGGGGGAGGGACAGGGTGGCTCTCCTGCCCAGGGTGCCCTGGCTCCTCTCCACCAGTCCTTGGAGATATGGTCTTGGGATGTACACCTCCCTCAGTCTTTTTTTTTTTTTTTAAAGATTTTATTTATCCATTTGACAGACAGAGATTACAAGTAGGCAAGAGAGGCAGGCAGGGAGAGAGAGGAGGAAGCAGGCTCTCCGCGGAGCAGAGAGCCCAATGTGGGGCTCGATCCCAGGACCCTGGGATCATGACCTGAGCCGAAAGCAGAGGCTTTAACCCACTGAGCCACCCAGGCGCCCCTACAGCTCCCTCAGTCTTGCTTCTCTACCCCTTCAGGCTCTGGGGATACTTTCCAAGATCAATTCCTGCTCTTGAAGGTAAGAGAGAAGGCACAGAAGAGTCAAGGCAATTTTTCCAAGAGGACCCAATGAAAATTGATATCTGACCCATTTGGGGCTGCAAGAGAATAATTGAGTTGAATCATGGTAAATTACTTACTTATTTAAAATATTTACTTATTAGAGAGAGAGAGAGAAAGGGGAGGGGCAGAGGCAGAGGGAGAAAAAAGAATCTCAAGCAGACTCCCCACTGAGCATAGAGCCCATCATAGGGCTCAATCCCATGACCTTGGGGTCATGACCTGAGCTGAAACCGAGTCGAACACTCAAGGACTGAGCCACCCAGGTGCCCCTCGGGTGAATACTTTAAAGTATATTCAAGTATATTCTTATAATGTAATTTTCCTTACTAATGTTTACATAGCCTTGATAATAGGCATAAACTATTATTCTATTTGGTAAGATCTGTACTCTAACCATTTTTCCATGGAGCAGTGCGAGACAAAGCATGGTTAACTGACCTGCTTGTAGCTGTTAAGTGACAGAGCCAGGACTGGGACCCAAAACATGGGATCACAAGGTCATCACTCCTGCCACCTGTTGATAATTAGCACCCCAACATCCCATGATCCAGGTACATGTTTTTATTATAGGCAGAGCCTCAAGCTGAGCCCGGATCTTGGCTCCAGATCCTTTGTTCTCTCTCTACTGGGCCTCTTTGAATCCTACCCATTAACTTGGCTTATCTTGGGTCATCTTGTTGCCATCAGCTGGGTCCTGGCCCTGGCCTGGTCCCCAGTCCCAGTTATCCCCAGGCTGGGGTCTCCTGGCCATGCTTCGGGTAGCTCTTCCCCAATGACTGTGATGGCTCGCTCCTACCCT
This sequence comes from Mellivora capensis, assembly GCA_004024625.1. NCBI lineage: Eukaryota > Metazoa > Chordata > Mammalia > Carnivora > Mustelidae > Mellivora > Mellivora capensis. The sequence continues at coordinate 26,630 of PISX010017155.1, read as the reverse complement.
CTCCTGCCTCCCGTGCTCCTGGGAGCTTCTACTCTGACCTTCCATTTTCCTCTCCACTGGTCACTGCCCACTGGTCTCTGCTCCCAGTATTAATATCATCTATTCAGCATGGACTGAGCACTCATAGGCACAGACACATTAGCCATGAGGACCCAACAATAAACAAATCAGAGCCCTGCCTTCATGAGGTTTATAATCTGCCAGGTACAACGGAGGTTGGACAAGTATGACAAATTTGCTGACTGTCATAACATGAGGACCACAGGGGACAATGAGCTGATCGAGACCAGAGAGCAGAGGTTAGTCAAGGCCTCTTGGCAGACTCTGGGATGGTTCTATCATTCGTATACCAGAGTGGACAGTGCACGGCTCAAACTGGATTATGTGAGATTCTGGCTTGTCTTCTCCCACTCTTTGTTGTCCTAAATCAGATGTCAGTGTCATGTCAGAATACGACAGAAATAATACCTCTTCTAAACCAATGCCTTATCTGTAGCTTATTATTCATTTTTCTCCTTGAATTTGAACCTTTCCAAGACTGACTGCCCTTCATAGAAGACAATTTCCCAGAAGTGGGCATTGTATAGATGAGTCAACTTACATCAGACTGGCACACAAGGCTTACCGGAGCATGAAGGAATACATTCAGAAATATATTGCTGGTTGGCTCTTTTAATTCATTTTTTCAAATGTGGTTCACTCATTTGAACAGGAATCAGCATGAATCCATTCATGGGCTTTCAAGAGGCACTTCGAGAATTTCTGTGCCTCTCCTCGACCCACTGAGTTCCCTTTGGGAGTAGCTGAGTGAGGACAGTTTAAATTTCCAAGGTGCCCCCGCTCTCTTAGTGACTTGGAAGCATCATAAAGGTACAGGGACTCCAGGGAGGGGGAGGGGGCCTGCAAACTCCAGCATGCTCCTGCCAGGAGACAAGAGAATCACTATGAGTGCGGCAGGGGCAGGGGGAGGAAGGGCGAAGCAGGGAACTGACAGAACCAAGCATGACAGTGTAAAACTACAGTTTTGGCTCTAGGCCAAAGACAAGAAAGAGCCTGATTATATCACATATTTTAGAATCCTCTTTCCATTCCATTGAAAATGAGGAGGCAAAAACCTTCTCTTTGTCATAAGAAATCAATTTCTTAGCTGCCATTTCTGTTTAGCACAATGTTTATCGGCTATATCCTTTAAAATGCCATTTGTTAGTGTGATTACAGACTGAATTCCAATCCATGTTTAATTCTTTAAAATCATCTTTTGCTTTTAAAGGGTATGAAAAAGCATATGGATGAGCATATTAATCACAGCTACTATTTCTAGGGTCTGAGTGAAAAGAAGTATTTATGTTAATGGTGTGTGTGGCTGAGCATAGAAGTCTAGAAATATTCCCGATTACCAAAATTATCTCTTCTGCTGCAACAAGAATATAACTGAAAGAATAAATTACCATAAAGTACCACAGCACACTCCATGCAGGTTATCTTCCTGGGGTTAAATTGTTGCTCTTCGAATCGGGGTTACAGAATATATATTACTAGTCACAGCACCTACAGGCTGTGATTGAATGAGCCAAAATGTTTAGCCACATTCTCTGGCTCTGACTCTGAATTAATTTGGAAAGTCCCAAATGCACCCCATTGGGCTCCCTGGAGAACCAAACCCTATGAAATTATTCCTTGTTCACTTACAGTAAAGTCTCTTGCAATCAGTACCGTAGTAAAAACCTGGCACCGGTTACTCATAACACAATACACATCACACCCACGCGGGCCACCGAAGCACCAGATGCCAAATATTGTGCAGTTGGATATCTAACAGATCATCTTGGAATTGGGCAGGGAAAGTGACTGCACATCCTTCAGTGGCCTGGTCCCTGAAGAGTGTTTTAGAGCCACAGGCAGGGAAGCCCTGGGAAGGATAAGCCAGTGTCATGTATCAGAGTCACATTAGACAGAGTAAGGCCAACTGTTCCAGATGCTTTGTTGACTATTTTGCCTTCCACAAGGTAGGACAAACTCTCGATCATCTGCATAAAGGATGTGCAGATTAGGATACTGTTTCCAGAGATGAAGAAAGATTCCATTCTTGTTACCTCTGAATCACAACCAGGAAAACAAGCAATTATTTTAGTCAATTTCAAAAACATGGTGGATGGCCAATATTGTTTTTCTTATCCGTAAAAAAAAAAAAAAAAAAAAAAAAACAAAAACAAAAACAGAGAAACTAATCCCTAAGCACCCAGGGATGCCAGATTAGGACCACGGGAGCCTAAAATGATCAGACCCTGCTATCAGTTTCTGCTGTTTCTTCAAGGTTTCAGTCAGAGGAACAACAATGACAAAAACTTCTGAGATGAAAAGAGTGGCCGGCAACATGGAAAGCTGAGGTCTTACCACATTACTGCATTTTTCTTCAATTTGTTGGAATAAAATGTTCATAAACACGGAGATCCTTACACAGTATTCCAAATTGCTAAACAGGGTTTTTGCTAGCACTGTGTTTATTGCTCAGAAAAACAACGTTCTAAAGAAAGGGGATGACTGGAACGTTCTAGAAATACCACCCATCAAAGAGGTCGCCACACGGCACATCTGTGTACCTGAACAATGGTGAGGAGAACAATAATTATCGCCCCTTCAGCAGAGAAAACCAAGATATTACTCTGCATTGATACAGCAACAGGCAGGAGCTCTGACACTTCGGCTAACTGTTGTCATCCTCGGCAACCTCATGGTCAACACCCATCTCCAAGCACTACTACACACTTTACCTCCACGAGTTCATTTAACCCCTATGGTCACTGTGTTTATTTTGGCCTTTCAAGGAGCAGACAGTGAGGTGGAATTAGATCTGTAAGAGATCTGAGGGGAAAACAGATTTGAGGGGAATGGGAAAGGAGCTGGGAAGGTCGAGATGCAGGCCAAGCTGGAAAAGAATGGGAGGGAGGGCAGGTTGGATAGGAAAAGTCTTAGAATACAGCACACTTTTTAAGGAAGTCTATGGAGAGTCCCTGAGCCAAGGTTCCACATTCAAGGAGCCCACATCAACCAAGAACAAATATGGCTTCCTGTCTGTGCCTCACTTGGTCATTGGCAGTGGGAAACGTGGCCCTGGTGAGGACGCTGTGGTGTAACAGAGCACAGCAATGGGACCATATGTTAAAGACACCTCCCACAGCTAGAGATGTGAGAGGGACGGTTTCCTGTGCCATCGGTCTGGGTCCAATTAGCAGAGAGAAACCACATTGCAAGTTAAACAAGAGAAGTTTAACTTAAATACTAATTAAATTCTGATAAAAGAGTGACTATAAGACCCAAAGACACTCTGTATTATACCCAGGGCTGAAGGAGAGAACCAAAGAGAAGACAAACTTAAAAGGGCCCCTTCCCAAGGCTGGGAAGTCTTCCCAGACTTCATTGTGGAAGTAGCTCGACCCCTCAGATAGCAGGGGCATTTGCTAGTTTGTCCCAGCTAGAGCTGGGCCGCTGTCACCAGGCAAGCAAAAAATAGCCCTCTGGGGTACACACAGGGTGCTGGTGATCAACAGAGAGAGCACTGGCTCAGATGGAAGCCACACGCGTAGGCTGGCCAGCTGCACCTGGCCAGCAGAGGGATTTGGGGGCCAGCATGGGCAGGAGACCTCAGGACTCTGGTCAGAGTGTGGAGAGAGCATGGGATCAGCCAGCTGGATGGAGGGTCTAGGCAAGAGGCTGGGGGCAGAGCTCCACCAGATTCTCCCCCCTCATGCTGGGACCCACTCTGCAGCAGTGAGCCCTTCCACCTGTTGTGTCCCTGAAGGTCATGGCCCTAAGAAAGTCCACCATACAGCTCACTGTGAAGGAGAGATGTTTAAAAGAATGCTGACCCCTAAGGTGGAGCATCTGCAGAAGGTGAGCCTGGATCCGAGAGGGGGTGATGTATTGATAATGAGGGGATCACCTTGGGAACCCAGGAGGTTAGTTGTTCCTTTCTAGAGAGGCGAAAACAGAGTCTTGGGGAGGTTATGTAATTCATACAAGGTCACATACATAGCAAGGGGAGTAACAGAGGTTCCTACGTAAGTCTGTACAATTCCAGAACACATGTTCTCAGCCACCACACTGTTTTATCATGATTCATCACAGAAGATACTACAATCCTTCATAAAGCCCCTGATTATGACAGGAAACTCTTTTCTAATAAGCTGGGGGATTTGTTAGTGTACTGTCAAAATAAGTTGTCTTTTCCTGCAGCCTTGAGAAGACATTCTTCCCTTACAATCTGTTATCATTCAACTCTGCCAAGAGCACAGAGACAAATGTTTAACCAGATGTGAATTAAGTAAACCCTCCTCATATGAAAGGATCAAAGATGAGAAAGCAATGGGGACCAGTGACTACCAGGAACTGTTCGAGGCCCTTGGCTATTCATACTCAGGGGGAAACAGGAAAGGAATGATGATTCAATATGGCGAAGATTTTCTGGATTGAGAAACTCAACAGCTGTTCTCCTTATCCCTTGGGGTCTGAATCCGAGGAAATGAGCTTGCCAATTTCTGCTGCATATGAGGAGGAACTTCTTAACCATTATGATGATGAAACACTAGAAGAAAATTCCTTGTGAAGTATTAAGAGTTTCCATTCCTAGAGATATTAAAAAAGGAAATCATGAATGATTTAGATACTCCTCTAGATGAAAATAATGGTTCCTTGGGGTTTTTTTTGGTCCCAGATTGCCCATATGCCTCAGTCATCTTTAATTCTTCCTTGCCACTAGAGGTAAATGCCTTCTAAGGGCATGAGCTAATAAGTGACATCACTATAAGAGTTCACATCTCCTGAGAGCCCACATTCACCAAACGCTGTGTGCCTACCGTCTCTCATCTTTGCAACACTACAAGATAAGCCCCATTGTTTCCAGTTTCCAGATTCTGAGGCTCAGAGAGGCCAAGCAGCTTATCAAAGATCACATAACCAACAAACGGTAGTCGGAATTCTAATCCAGGACTGTCTGTGCACAAGCCTGTATGATCTCATGGGCAATCTTCCTTTTTAGCCCAATAGCAGGTAACTTAGCAGTAAACCCTCAGAGGGTTTCCTCTACTCCTGAAATCTCCCCAAACCTGCCAAGCCTAATTTGTACAATTCATTTGATACTGCATGTCTGGGAAACTAGCAAATAAGTAAGCCACAGATGGAAAAAGAATGATACGTGATAAAGACAAAGAAGATAGAAGCAAAGATTCAAGAACACGGATAATCTCGTATCTCTACTGCCCAGGCTCTCATGAAATAGCAAAAACTTGACTCAGTTCACAAACCTCATCTGAAGGGAGAAATACATGATACAGCCTTAGTCAAGCACGAGAAAAGTCTGACACCACTCAGCCCCATTATTTTTGCAAGGGGAAGTATGAAAACTGAGTAAGTTCTGTTTCATTATATGTGTGTATAGAAACGGGATCATCGGAAAGACCCAATCTTGTGTTTCTCTGAGGGACTGGATTACGGTGTTTTAATGACTGAAGATTCTTTCTTAGTCCCTTGTCATTAATCTTTTGCTTCTGAGGTCACAGAACAAAGGAGCAAATCCCTTTCACACAGCTGCCTCACAGGATAACTCCACCTGTCATGAGCATTAACGAAGTGTGGTTGGTGGCTGGTACCCTTCTTAAGAAGCAGGGAACAACCTCCCCAGCTATGCCAGCTGGCTGGCTCAGGATCCCTGTTACTCCCTCTGCCCAGATGGCTTCAAGTTGGAAGTTACTTATGAGAGTTCTGCATGAAATGTATTTCCCAAAGTGTTCTTTAGCTGCCTTGAAAGATTTTTAACAAAATATTCCTAAATGATCAACCAACAAATATCTCTGTTCCATACCTCTCTCAACATTAAAATAAACAAATGACAGACTGGGGATTTTGAAACAAAGATGAATAAAAGACTTCCTTTGCCTTCAAGGAGTTCACAAAAGTAGTATAGAAAAATGAGATGATGGGCCGTGATGAATGTGTTCGTGGATTCCATGTCATCGAGAGCTACTTAGCCTTGGATACTGGAGCACGCTCTCCAGGGTCTGAGGTTTGAGCAGAGCCTGCTGTATCAGTCAGCTCAGGCTGCCTAACCCAATGGCTTCAACAACAGACATTTCATTTCTCCCAGTTCTGGAGGCTGGGAATTTCATATCAGAATGCCAGTAAAGTTGGTTCCTGGCTTTCCCACGGCCACCTTCTCACTGTGTCCTCACACAATGGGGAGAGAAAGAGCACTCTGGTGTCTCTTCTTATAAGGACATTAATCCTATGGGGTCAGGGCCCCGCCTTTATGACTCATTACTTCCTAAAAGCTCATCTCCAAATACAGTTACTTTGGGAGTTGGGGGTTTGTATATGAATGGGGCTGGTGGTATCGCTACTCAGTCCATAATACCTTCAGAATGGTAGGAGTTGGCCAGGTAGAAAGTATTCAGATCAGGGATGACATCCCAGGCAAATACATCTGTGAGCACAGGTTGAAAGGGGTAGGCAGACACAGCAGGTTAGGGGAATGGAGATCAGTCCCACATGGCTGACATTGGAGGGGATAGTAAGGAAGTGGCAGAAGGGAAAACTTTAATGCTTTTTAAGCAGTGTATACTTTATCATGTGGGAAGTCAGGATGTTTGCAGGACTTTTTAATAAAGGAGTTGAACAAATTTGCATTTTAGGAAAAAAAAAACACAGTTGGTCCACATTTGAAAAATACGTAGTAGGACAAGGGGGATTGGAATTTGGGACCCAAGCCACGGACACTGCAATAATTCCAGGAAAGATTACAAGGGGTTTTGCCAAGATACTAGCAATTTACGTGAGGATGAAGAAACAGATTTGAGAGTTATTTAAGAGTCATAATTGTAGGAATGCTGGCTAGAGTGGGGAAGGGAAAAGGTGAGTCCTAGTTCTCTGGAAATGAGTACCTGAGCGGTACTGAGGTTTCTCTGTTATCACTATGGTTGAGTTAGAGATACGTACTTTGCTTTTTGCTGTCACTGTTGTTTTTCTATTCACAGACCACTGCTCAGTCTTCCCATCTCACTTAACACAGTGGTGGGGCTAGCATGTAGATCAAAGGGTAAAGACACAAACAATAACTGGTATAAAAATTAGACTTGAATACTTAATAATGGTAGAACATTTAATGAAATACACAACAGTACTACAACTTAAAGACCGTATGTGCAAATATTTTGCATAATACACTAAATTCCTAGTAATTATAGGAGCTTATACTGATTAAGTTAACCCAATACATCAAAAATTGTGTGGGGGTCCCTGGGTGGCTCACTTGGTTAAGCATCTGCCTTTGGCTCCGGTCATGGCCCCAGGGTTCTGGGATCAAGTCCTGCATTGGGCTCCCTGCTCAGTGGGGAATCTGCTTCTCCCTCTCCCCTCATCCCCTGCTTATGCTTTCTTTTGTTATCTCTCTTTCTCAAATAAATAAATAGTGTCAATTCACATGTAATTGAAATAAATATTATTGACAAAGTATTTTATGCATTTGTTCTACTTTGTCACTGAAATCGACTTGCTATTTCATCCAGTGAGTTACATTTCTGGTGCTCCATAGTCACGTGTTGCTAGTGGGTCCCATGTTGGACAGTGCAGGTCTAGATCAAGAAAAGTTTTCGAGACAAGCATTAAATATCAGACATTAGTATTCATGAATCAAAAGACCCAAGTACAAGTGGTAGTTTATTATAAAAATGTGAAACACTAAATGTTTTTTTAAGGAACAGAAAATTGTTTTAAAGTTGAGATTCTTAAAGCTATATAATAAAGTTTAATGCTCCTGTTTTGTAAGTAAATTTTCTGACACATTGCTTACAAAGCCATCTGAGGACATGCAGTCTGTGATTGCCCAAGGGCTTTTGATGAGGCTACCTTGTTTCAGAGATAAACGAGATATCCTCTGCCTCCACACAGATGAGCCAGAGGACTTTGGGGGATAAAAAAAAGTCTACTTTTATTACATGCATAATTTGCTATTGAACACAGGAAATTTATAAAGCTCCATGAATATCTGATGCAATGAGGCGGTAAATGTAAATTAGTTTAGTTTACCAATACTTATTTGTCACAGTTATAGTAATCAGGTTCAAAACAAATTTGACAGTAATCTGAGATTATTCTTATAACACAACTTGAAGTCTTTTCTTTTTTCAGTAGAAATGATTTCAGGTAGGAGAGAGTTTTCAGTTGTGTTAGCTCTGTGATAGAATAATTAAAGAAAAAGTTTAAAAGAGTGTACTGGTATAAAGAAAGCAAAACTAGTTGCCATCTTCCAATCTTTTTTCTGAAATTTGCCACTGCCCATGGATCCATATGTATATCATAACCTATATCTATAACCTATATAACATATATAGAAAAGCCAGCTACTGTCCACACAAAGCAGAGAACCAGATGCCTTGTTGGATAGCCTGCCTTGGGTGTTCTTTCACCAAAGGCTTTCAATGTCATCTCTGGGTGCAGGCCAATACAGCCATCATCTAGTTTTACCTAGCATCGATATTTAGACCCAATCCATCCATGAGCTAGGCTTAAGCTCTTCCTTTCTCCATCATAAGGGATCCTGTATAGGGCAGCAGATGTAAGCAGAGGAAGAGGTAATGATGTAGCAGTGATTGATGACATGGGGTTTGGGCTACCTGCTTATTCAGCTTCTGGGAATACAGCCAATTTCTGTCCAAGATCAAGTTCTGTCTCAACCAGGATCCAGTAGCATACTTGGAGCTATTTATAGAAAGGTCTATGATTATTCTCTAATACATCCTCTAACATTCAAGGCATCTGTGTTCTGATTCTCTCATTGAGGATTGCCATAATGCCACATAGCATCTTTTTGCTCCTCTGACAACTTTGCTATAGCAGGTCAAGTTGACTAGGTCATATGACCCAGGTGGCATGGCTGTGTGTCCTATGGTCTGGACCTGCTCCAAAGCTTTTTGCTTTCTGGCTCCACTCAGAGCTGGCAGGCCCTGTGGTCCCTGTGTATGAGTTGGAACAGTTTTCCCAGGTGTGGTGTATGTGGTCTCTAGAATGTTAAGAAGGCTATCAGCCACTGTGCATCCTTCCTGATCAAAATCAAATGTCTATGTTATGTGTGAGTTTCTTTAATTGGTAGAAGTATTAGGTAGAGGCTCTGTGTTCTGTTCCACTGATCTATTAGTCTCTCTCTGATCTGATGCCACACAATCCTAACTACTGTGGCTTTGCAGTAATTCTTGATTTCTAGTAGGAAAAGTCCTTCTATTTTGTTCTCCTTCATCTATGAGACTATTCTTGGCCCCATACATTTCTACATAAAGTTTAGAACCAGCTTATCAAGTTACAACACACACACACACACACACACACACACACACACCATTGTTATTATGATTGGAATTGCTTTGACTCATAGATCACTTTGGTAAAAATTGACATCTTTAAATATTGAGTCTTACACCTAAGTAGAATACTGTAAAAATTAGGTATTCTTTCCTTTTTCTCAAAAATAAAATTCTACATAAAGATGTTGTACATATTTTGTTAGTTTGTCTGAAGTATTTGATATTCTATATTACTGCAAATTGAATCTTTTTAATATTTATTTTATCATGCATTGCCATTATGCAGAAATGCAATTAATTTTTGAACACTGAACTTATATCCAGAAACATTAATTTATCTATTAACTCCAATGATTTTTTTAAAAGATTTTATTTATTTTTTTGAGAGAGAGAGAGATCACAAGTAGGAAGCAGGCTCCCTGCCGAGCAAAGAGCCCGATGTAGGGCTCGATCCCAGGACCCTGAGGTCATGACCTGAGCTGAAGGCAGAGGATTAACCCACTGAGCCACCCAGGTGCCTCTCCAATCATTTATCTTTAGATTCTTTTTAACTTTCATGGACATAATCATATAATCTGTGAATAAATAATTGTTATTTCTTCATTTTGGTCACTATACTTTTATTTCATTAAGTTAGTTAAAAGGGTGCCTGAGTGGCTCAGTTGGTTAAACATCTGCCTTCAGCTTGGGTCATGGTCTCAGAGTCCTGAGATCGAGCCCCAAGTTGGGCTCTCTTTTCAGCAGGGAGTCAGCTTCTCCCTCTCACTCTCCCTTTCTGCTCTCCCTCTCTCTCTCTCTCAAATAAATAAATAATTTTTTTTTAAAAATTAAGTTTGTTAGTTATTTACTTTACTGCACTGGTTAGAGCCTCTGATACAATGTTTTTAAGATAGGCAGAATAAATACTTGTGTTCATCCTGGTCTCAGAGAGAAAGCAGTTAACATGTCACTATTGTGTATGCTACTTGTACTTTTTAAAAGTTATATTTCGGAAGATATGAATTAAGGAAACTCCCTTCTTTTCCTAGTTTGCTAAGGGATTTTATCATAAGTGAACGTTAAATTTTAACAAATGTTTTTTTCTGCATCTACTGATATGTGTGATTTCTCTCTTTATTCTTGTATATAGTGGCATATTATATTTAAATATGAAATTCATCTTGCTTTTTAAAAAAATAAATCCAACTTCATTTTGATGTATTTTTGTTTTTGCAGGTTGTTGGATTCTATTTTGATTAATATTTTCTGTCTTTCCTTATCAATGATATTGGTATTTCAACTTTTTTATTGCAATGTCCATTTTTAGTACCTGAGTTATGCTGGCTTAATAAAATATGTTGGAAAGGGCTCTTTCTTCTGTTTTCTCAAATAACTTTTAAAAAAATTTTTTTATTAACATATAATGTATTGTTAGCCCCAGGGGTACAGGTCTGTGAATCGCCAGGTTTACACACTTCATAGCACTCACCATAGCACATATCCTCCCCAATGTCCACAACCCAACCACCCTCTCCCTTCCCCCCACTCCCCAGCAATCCTCCGTTTATTTTGTGAGATTAAGAGTCTCTTATGATTTGTCTCCCTCCCAATCCCACCTTGTTTCATTTATTCCTTTCCCACCCCCCAAGCCCCCCACATTGCCTCTCAACTTCCTCATATCAGGGAGATCATATGATAATTGTCTTTCTCTGATTGACTTATTTCGCTTAGCATAATACACTCTAGTTCCATCCACATCATCACACATGGCAAGAGTTCATTTCTTTTGATGGCTGCATAGTATTCCATTGTATGTATGTATGCATATATATATATATATATATATACACACACACACACACATACCACCTCTTCTTTATCCATTAATCTGTTGATGGACCTCTAGGTTCTTTCCATAGTTTGGTTATTGTGGACATTGCTGCTATAAACATTTGGGTGCACTTGACCTTTTGGGTCCCTACATTTGTATATTTAGGGTAAATATCCAGTAGTGCAATTGTTGAGTCATAGGGCAGCTCTAATTTCAACTTTTTGAGGAACCTCCATGCTGTTTTCCAGAGTGGCTGCAATAGCTTACATTCCCACCAACAGTGTAGAAGGGTTCCCCTTTCTCCACATCCTTGCCAGCATCTGTCATTTCCTGACTTGCTAATTTTAGCCATTCTGACTGGTGTGAGGTGGTATCCCACTGTGGTTTTGATTTGTAATTCCCTGATGCCGAATGATGTGGAGCACTTTTTCATGTGTCTGTTGGCCATCTGGATGTCTTCTTTGCCGAAATGTCTGTTCATGTCTTCTGCCCATTTCTTAATTGGATTATTTGTTCTTTGGGTGTTGAGTTTATTATGTTCTTTATAGATTTTTGATACTAGCCCTTTATCTGATATGTCGTTTGCAAATATCTTCTCCCATTCTGTCAGTTGTCTTTTGGTTTTGTTAACTGTTTCCCTTGCTGTGCAAAAGCTTTTGATCTTGATGAAGGCCCAGTAGTTCATTTTTGCCCTTGCTTCCCTTGCCTTTGGCAATGTTTCTAGGAAGAAGTTACTGCGGCTGAGGTCGAAGAGGTTGCTGCCTGTGTTCTCCTCAAGGATTTTGATGGATTCCTCTCTCACATTGAGGTCTTTCATCCATTTTGATCTGTTTTTGTATGTGGTGTGAGGAAATGGTCCAGTTTCATTCTTCTGCATGTCCAATTTTCCCAACACCATTTGTTGGGAGACTGTCTTTTTTCCATTGGACATTCTTTCCTGCTTTGTCGAAGATTAGTTGACCACAGAGTTGAGGATCTATTTCTGGACTTTCTATTCTGTTCCATTGATATATGTGTCTGTTTTTGTGCCAGTACCATACTGTCTTGATGATGACAGCTTTGTAATAGAGCTTGAAGTCTGGAATTGTGATGCCACCAACTCTGGCTTTCTTTTTCAACATTCCTCTGGTTATTTGAGGTCTTTTCTGGGTGCATATAAATTTTAGGATTATTTGTTCCATTTCTTTGAAAAAAAATGGATGGAATTTTGATAGGGATTGCATTAAGCATGTAGATTGCTTTATATAGCATAGACATTTTCACAATATTTTTTCTTCCAATATATGAGCATGGAACATTTTTCCATTTTTTTGTGTCTTCCTCAATTTCTTTCATGAGTACTTTATAGTTTTCTGAGTACAGATTCTTTTCCTCTTTGGGTAGATTTATTCCTAAGTATCTTATGGTTTGGGGTGCAATTGTAAATGGGATTGACTCCTTAATTTCTCTTTATTCCATCTTGTTGGTGTATAGAAATGCAACTGATTTCTGTGAATTGATTTTATATTCTGACACTTTGCTGCATTCCTGTACAAGTTCTAGCAGATTTGGAGTGGAGTCTTTTGGGTTTTCCACATAAAGTATCATATCATCTGCAAAGAGTGATAGTTTGACTTCTTCTTTGCCAATTTGGATGCCTCTGATCTCTTTTTCTTGTCTGATTGCTGAGGCTAGGGCTTCTAGTACTGTGTTGAATAGCAGTGGTGATAATGGAGATCCTTGCCATGTTCCTGACCTTAGCGGAAAAGTTCTTAGTTCTTCTCCATTGAGAATGATATTTGCAGTGGGTTTTTCATAGATGGCCTTGATGATATTGAGATATGTACCCTCTATCTCTACACTTTGAAGAGTTTTGATCAAGAAAGGATACTGTACTTTGTCAAATGCTTTTTCAGCATCTATTGAGAGTATCATATGGTTCTTGTTCTTTCTTTTATTAATGTATTGTATCACATTGATTGATTTGTAGATGTTGAAACAACCTTACAGCCCTGGAATAAATCCCACTTGGTCATGGTGAATAATCCTTTTAATGTACTGTTGGATCCTATTGGCTCGTATTTTGGTGAGAATTTTTGCATCTGTGCTCATCAAGGATATTGGCCTGTAATTCTCAATTCTCTTTTTTGATGGGATCTTTGTCTGGTTTGGGGATCAAGGTAATGCTGTCCTCATAAAATGAGTCTGGAAGTTTTCCTTCCTTTTCTATTTTTTGGAACAGTTTCAGAAGAATAGGAATTAATTCTTCTTTAAATGTTTGGTAGTATTCCCCTGGGAAGCCGTCTGGCCCTGGGCTCTTGTTTGTTGGGAGATTTTTGATGACTGCTTCAATCTCCTTATTGGTTATGGGTCTGTTCAGGTTTTCTATTTCTTCCTGGTTCAGTTGTGGTAGTTTATACATCTCTAGGAATGCATCCATTTCTTCCAGATTGTCAAACTTGCTGGCATACAGTTGCTCATAATATGTTCTTATAATTGTTTGTATTTCTTTGGTGTTGGTTGTGGTCTCTCTTCTTTCATTCATGATTTTATTTATTTGGGTCCTTTCTCTTTTCTTTTTGATAAGTCTGGCCAGGGGTTTATCAATCTTATTAATTCTTTTAAAGAACCAGCTAGTAGTTTCATTGGTTTGTTCTATTGTTCTTTTGGTTTCTATTTCATTGATTTCTGTTCTGATCTTTATTATTTCTCTTCTCCTGCTGGGTTTAGGATTTCTTTGTTGTTCTTTCTCTAGCTCCATTAGGTGTAGGGTTAGGTTGTGTATTTGAGACCTCTTGTTTCTTGAGAAAGGCTTGTATTGCTATATATTTTCCTCTCAGGACTGCCTTTGCTGTATCCCACAGATTTTGAACCATTGTGTTTTCATTATCATTTGTTTCCATGAATTTTTTCAATTCTTCTTTAATTTCCTGGTTGACCCATTCATTCTTTAGAAGGATGCTGTTTAGTCTCCATGTATTTGGGTTCTTACCAAATTTCCTCTTGTGATTGAGTTCTAGCTTCAGAGCATTGTGGTCTGAAAATATGTAGTGAATGATCCCAATCTTTTGGTGCCAGTTGAGACCTGATTTGTGACCCAGGATGTGATCTATTCTTGACAATGTTCCATATGCACTAGAGAAGAATGTGTATTCTGTTGCTTTGGGATGGAATGTTCTGAATATATCTGTGATAGTCCATCCGGTCCAGTGTGTCATTTAAGGCCTTCATTTCCTTTTTGATCCTTTGCTTGGTTGATCTGCCCATTTCAGTGAGGTGGGTGTTAAAGTCACCTACTATTATTGTATTATTGTCAATGTGTTTCTTAGATTTTGTTATTAAAAGGTATATATAGTTGGTTGCTCCCATGTTAGGGGTTTGGATATTTAAAATTGTTAGATCTTCTTGTTGGACCAACCCTTTGAGTATGATATAGTGTCCTTCCTCATCTCTTATTATAGTCTTTGGCTTAAAATTGAATTGATCTGATATATTAAATATTACAAAACATCACAGGTGTAAATTTTATACCTCTAATAATGGAGAAAAAAGGGAGAGTTATACCATGACCATAGGTCGGAAGAATCAATAAGGAAAAGATGCAAGTTGTTCTCAAACTGATCTCTAGATTAAATGAAACTCAAATCCAAATACCAGTAAACATTTTTCTAGAAACTGACAAGCAGATACTGAAATTTATGTGGAAATGACAAAGATACAGAATAGCCACAACAATCTGGCAAATGAAGAACAAAGTTGTTTGGGGGGGAGTTTTTTTGGGGGGGTTTGGTTTTTTTGTTGTTTGTTTGTTTTATTGTGTTATGTTAGCCACCATACATTACATCATTAATGTTTGATGTAGTGTTCCATGATTCATTGTTTGCGTATAACACTCAGTGCTCCATAGAATCCGTGCCCTCCTTAATACCCATCCCCCAACCCCCCTCCCTTCTAAAACTCTCCATAGTTGGAAGGTTCATACCAACTGATGTCAAGACTTACTCTAAAGCCAGAATAATTATGATAATGCTCTATTTGCAGGAGTATAAACAGACTGATGAAGGGAGCAGAACTAACTTCAGAAATAAACCCATACAGATATGGTCAACTGCTTTTCAACAATGTACCAAAGGAATTCAGTGGAGAAACAAAACTGTTTTCTACAAATGACACTGAAGAACCAAGAGAGCCATATGGATACAAGTCATGACCCATTTTTCACACTGCACACAAAAATGAACTTAACATTTGTTGTACATGTAAGCATAAAAGGTAAGTAAAGATCTTTGATAGAAATATAATAGAGTATCTTTGAAAATTGGGCAAAGATTTTATTTCTTAGATTGATTTCAAAAAGTATATTCAAAGATAATAGAGTATCTTTGAAAATTGGGCAAAGATTTTATTTCTTAGATTGATTTCAAAAAGTAATATCTTTTTAAAAAACGATCAACCCTTCTTCATATAATTTGAAAATTTTGCTCCTCAAAAGATAACCAGTTACAAAATGGAAATTCAGTTTGCAGACTGGGAGAAAATTTAGATGATAGATGGGCAGAGAGGTAGATAGATAAATGATACATATAGTCAATTCTCATTATTTGCAATAGTTAAATTCTATGAAATCATGAAATTAACAAATACTAAATAAACTACTGTGCCTAGAGGAAATACAGGGTTAGGTTCCTATAGGCCTTTGGTCACAAAATTTTCATCACCTGACCAATACATAACTTTGTTTCATGTGTGTTTTTCTTTAAAGACATTATTTAATATAGCATATAGTATTGATTCACTATAACTCCTGCCTGAATGAGGCTTAACTAACACACATATTTTCTCTATAAAGTACATCACCCCATTCTTGTACTTCAGAACTCCAGACAACACTTCACTTAAGGGCCATTTTAAACAACAAAATCATCAGCAAATGAGATAACAAAAACGTAAAACTTGGCACTCAGTAGGCTTAAAAAGGACACTTATTTATAGAATGAGCTGAAGCAACAAAGCAGAGCATGCTTTGACCTCATCTGGGAACAGATGCATCAGGGCACTCAAAATTTTCACAACTCTGTTCACTTTTATAAGAAACCACAGAAGAGCCCTGAGAATTGATTTTGAAATTGAAAATTCATTTTAGCAAATTATGAAATCCATGAACAATGAGATCACCCTGTTTATATATTTTTATGTATTTGAATATCAAATAAAGAACATGTCTCCAGAATAAAGAATTTTTAGAGATTAATCATAAAAGACAAAAGCTCAGTAAAATGGGCAAGAAGAAGACACAATTCAGAAAAGAATAGACATGAATGGGTGCCTGGGTGGCTCATTTGGTTAAGCCTTTGCCTTCAGCTGAGGTCACGATCCAAGAGTCCCAGGATTGAGCTCCACGTCTGGCCCCCTGGTCATCAGGTAGTCTCCTTCTCCCATTCCTTCTGCTGTTCCCCTGTTCCCTCTGCTGTTCCCCTGCTCAAATTCTCTCTCTCTCTGTCTGTCTGTCTCTCACTCATTTTCTCACTATCTTTCAGATAAAAAAACAAAATCTTTTTTAAAAAGGCATGATAACCACATGCAAACTTATTCAACTTTATTAGTCCTAAAAGAAATGTAAATTTTAACCAAAGAAAAATAATACCACATACTCATCAGATTGGCTAAAACTAGAAGGTTTACAATACCAGTTGTTGAAAAAGAAGCATACACTGCTTCTTATACACTACTAATACACTGCTGGGGGTATGTGTAAATAATATTTGGAAAGCATTTTAGGTAGATTACATAAATATACACCTACCTTATGATTCAGTAATTCTACTCCGAGTTTTTGTTTCTCCCAAAATGAAGACACAGAATTACAAAAAAAAAGATGTACCCAAGAACTTAAATGAAGCTCAATATTAACTAAATACTATAAATAGCTCAAATATCTCATCAAGGAAATGGTTAAATATATTGTGTTATATTCATACAATTGAATACTACCCCACAATAAACAATAACCTTCCAATATTCACAATAACATGAGTGAATCTATGTTAAGAAAAAGAAGCCAGACCCAAAATAAAAGTTCATACATTATTATTCTATTTACATAAATTAAATTTTAAGTAAACAAAAAGTAATTTACAGGGATAGAAATCAATATAGCAGTTGCCTCTGGAGAGGAGAGGGCTTGACTAGATTTTGTAGGATTGTGGACACACTGCATATCTTCAATAAAGTATTAGTTTGGCTAACATGTACCTTTGCCAAGACTCACAAACTATAGATAATATCCATGCATCTTACTATATACAGTAATATCTCAATTAGCAAAGAAAGAAGTTAGAAGGAAAAGAGAAAGAAGAGGGAAAGAAAGAAAGAGAAGAAGGAAGAGAAGAAAAGAAAAAAAGAAAGAGGAAAAGAAAAGGAAGGAAGGAAAGGAAGAAGGGAGGGAGGGAAAGAGGGAAGGGGGAAATTCTTTGAAAGAAGCATAATGAAAACAGAAAAAATATGTGGATGGATATAAGATCAATTTCTCCCCATCTTTTCTAAGTACTGTGATCTTAAAAAGGTAAATACACGAAGGGAAAGAATTTAGATGAGATGTTAAGAAAACTTAATTTGGAGTTTGTAGACTTCCCCATCTCCAGGGATATTGTCAACTATGGATTCAGTGGGTTTGTGTACCCTTTGAATTTACATGAAATCTCGTGTGTCATCTTCTTTGTAGATATGTGTCATAAGATAAATCTAGGATCAGGCTTTTTGAAGAGCCATTGAGCTCAAAATATGAAACATCACTGTCTTAAAAGAATTTGCTAACTAGCAGGCTAAATTACAGGGTGGGAATGTGAAATAGTTTTCCTGAAAGATCCCTACAAATAAAGTAGTCTGTATATTCGACAATATTTTTAAATTAATGTCAAAATCTTCGAGGATAATGTTGTTGTGGGTGTGTAGAAAATACCCCTCCTGGGGTGCCTGGGTGGTTCAGTCTTTAAGTGTCTGCCTTCTGCTCAGGTCATGATCCCAGGGTCCTGGGATAGAGCCCCACCTTGGGTTCCTCTCTCAGTGCGAGGCCTGCTTCTCCCTTTCCCACTCCCCCTGCTTGTGCTCTCTGTCTCACTGTCTCTCTCTTTGTCAAATAAATAAATAAAATCATTTAAAAATGCCCTTCTTCTTAATAGGCATTATTTAAGTACTTACAGATATAGTTTCATGATGTCTTCAATTCTCTTTCAAATGGTTCAACCAAAAAAATGTGTGTATATGAATAGATAGCAACAAAAATAAAGCAAATATGACAAAATATTAAGAATTAGTAAGGCTGCTTTTCTTTCTGTCCATGGACACCACTGAGTAAGCATTGTTAAAGCTTCCCCTACCACCACCATCATGTCTAAGTCAGAGTCTTCCAGGAGCCTGAACAGCTGCGGAAGCTCTTCTTTGGGGGTTTGGGCTTTGAAACAACCAATGAGAGTCTGAGGGGCCAGTTTGAACAATGGGGAACACTTAGGGACTGTGTGGTAATGAGAGGTCCAAACACCAAGTACTCCATAGGCTTTGGGTGGGGGCAGCCATGAATGCAAGGCCACACAAGGTGGGCGGAAGAGTTGTGGAACCAAAGAAGGCTGTCTCAAGGGAAAGTTCTCAAAGACCTGGTGCCACTTTACTATGAAAAATATTTTTGTTGGTGGCATTAAAGAAGACCCTGAAGAACATCAGCTAAGAGATTATTTTGAACAGTATGGGAAAATTGAAGTGACTAAGATCATGACTGACCTAGGCAGTGGCAAAAAAAGGGGTTTTGCTTTTGTAACATTTGATGAACATGACTCTGTAGACAAGATTGTCATTCAAAAAGCCCAGGGGCACCTGGGTGGCTCAGTGGGTTAAAGCCTCTACCTTCGGCTCAGGTCATGATCCCAGAGTCCTGGGGATCGAGCCCCGCATCAGGCTCTCTGCTCAGCAGGGAACCTGTTTCCCCTCTCTCTCTGACTGCCTCTCTGCCTACTGTGACCTCTCTCTCTCTCTCTCTGTGTCAAATAAGTAAAGAATATCTTAAAAAAAAAAAAAAGAAAAAAAGAAAGCCCATACTGGGAACAGTCACAACTGTGAAGTAAGGAAAGCCCTATCTAAGCAAGAGATGGCTAGTGCTTCATCCAGCCAAAGAGGTCAAAGTGCTTCTGGAAACTTCGGTGGTGGTTTTGGTGGGAATGACAACTTTGATCATGGAGGGAATTTCAGTGGTCCTGGTGGCTTTGGTGACAGTTGAGGTGGTAGTGAATAGGGTGGCAGGGGGACGGCTATAATGGATTTGGTAATGATGGAAGCAACTTTGAAAGTGCCAGAAGTTATCATGATTTTGGCAATTATAGCAATCAATCCTCACATTTTGGACCCATGAAAGGAGGAAATTTTGGAGGCAGAAGCTCTGGCCCCTATGGTGGTGAAGGTCAATACTTCGCCAAACCACGAAGCCAAGGTGCCTATGGTGGTTGCAGCAGCAGCAGTAGCTACAGCAGGGGCAGAAGGTTTTAATTACTGCCAGGAAACAAAGCTTAGCAGTGGAGGAGAGCCAGAGAAGTGACAGGGAGGCTACAGGTTACAACAGATTTGTGAACTCAGCCAAGCACAGTGGTGGCAGGGCCTAGCTGCTACAAAGACATGTTTTAGACAATACTCATTTGTGTGGGCAAAAAACTCAAGGACCGTATTTGTGACTAATTGTGTAACAGGTTATTTTAGTTTCTGTTTTGTGGAAAATGTAAAGCATTCCAACAAAAGGTTTTAATGTAGATTTTTTTTTGCTCCCATGCTGTTGATTGCTAAATGTAATAGTCTGATCATGATGCTGAATAAATGTGTCTTTAAAAAAATTGGTAAGCCTGGGTAAAGGATATATTGATAGTCATTGTGCTATCCTTAAAATTTGCTTATGGTTTGAAGGTTTTCAAAATATAATGTGAGAATAAAGAATGAGACACATACTCAAAAATTTTTTGATCAGCTAGGCAGAAAGATCAAGTTTCATTTGCAAAAATTCAGGCCAGCCTCAGATTTCCTTATGATATTCATCACTAAAAGATGTTAAAGAAGTGCTAACAAAGTTCTTAGTGAGAAAAAATGTTAAGCCAAGACTTTAAAACCCAGCCAAACATTTGATCAAATGTACAGGCAATAGGGAACATACTTCCCAAGAGCTCTTCTTAAAAATAGAACACAGGAGATATCTCATTGTGATTTTGCTTTGCTTTCTTCTGATAATTAGTGGTGCTGAATAACTTTTTGTGTGTCTGTTTATGGTGATGATATTGCAGGTTTTTGCATAGTTCTAAAGTCATCAAAATGTATATATTAAATATGTGCAATTCTTTGTATAGTGAATATCCCTCAGAGTTGAAAAAATACTAGAGGACGGATTTCATTTAACTCAGAGTTGAAAGGAGAAACTATGGCAAAGGGAGTGGATGTGCATGAACTCTAATATAATTTAGATATTATCCAAATATGGAAATATGAAGATTATTGTTACAGAACAAAATGTAAATATTCAGAGACTGATGGTGAAGAAATAGAAATAAAAATGTTTGGGAAGATAATGAGGAAGGAAAATTGAAGGTAGTGCAAGCACACTAATTTTTTCATCTTTGATATCTGGGTTCAAAAGAGATATATAAAAATAAGCTAAAAGCAGCATAAGCACATTCCAGAACATAAAAGTAAATATTTAAAATGATAATCCACTAAAAGTCAGTAGCAGAGAAGACATAGAGACAGAGATTAGTTGAAATATATTAAGTGCATCATTGTCCATAGAGGATAATCACTGCATTAGCACATTTTTGTAAATGAGATGATTCAAGTAGACATAGAAAAAGCATTTGAAGACGTTAACAGTGAGGGGCTCCTGGGTGGCTCAGTTGGTTAAGCATCTGCCTTCAGCTCAGGTCATGATATCAGCATCCTGGGATCCAGCCCAACATTGGGCTCCCTGTTCAGTGGGGAGTCTGCTTCTCCCTCTCCCTCTATCCCTCTCTTCACCCATGCTCTCTCTCTCTCTCTCTCTCTGCTCTCTCTCTCTCAAATAAATAAATGAAATCCTTTAAAAAAATTAATTTCACAATGATTCATAATTAAAATTGCTAATTAACTCAAAATAGAAGGGAACTTCTTAACCTGAGAAAGTGCATCTATAAAAATACATTAGAATAATCATCTTGAACCAGAAAGTATTATAAGTATTCTCTTAAAATCAGAAACACAACAGAGATGTCCACTAACATCACTCCTAGTTATCTGGTAGTAGATGTTCTAATTGGGCCAAAAGCAAAGAAAAAAATTTTAAGACATAAAGAGTGAAAGAGGGAATAAAAATGCAATTATTTGCAGACAGCATGACTGATCAGAAATATTTAGAGACTTTAGCAAAGCAGAAAGATGTAAGGCCAGCGTATAAAGTTCAATTGCATTTCTACACATTAATCAGCAACAATTAGAAGGTATGATTTGAAAAGATGCTATTTATTATAACAGCAATATTTATAAAATACCTAGTAAAAAATCTAACAAAAGACGTAGATCCACTCACAGAAAATTCCAAACCTTTACTGAAGGAAATTATAGAAGATTTAACAAATGAAAGGATGTTCTTATCCACAGACAAGAATACTTAATATTGTAAAGATAACAACTGTACCCCAAATGATTCATGGATACAATACAATTCTTTTTTTTTTTTAAGATTGTATCTATTTATTTGACAGAGAG
This sequence comes from Mellivora capensis, assembly GCA_004024625.1. Taxonomy (NCBI): domain Eukaryota; kingdom Metazoa; phylum Chordata; class Mammalia; order Carnivora; family Mustelidae; genus Mellivora; species Mellivora capensis. The sequence goes on along the minus strand of PISX010017155.1, from coordinate 4,733 downwards.
AGAGACAGCAAGAGAGGGAATACAAGCAGGAAGACTGGGAGAGGGAGAAGCAGGGTTCCCGCTGGGCAGGGAGCCCGATGTAGGGCTCGATTCCAGGATCCTGGGACCATGACCTGAGCCTAAGTCAGATACTTAACAACTGAGCCACCCAGGCGCCCCTACAATGCAATTCTAATAAAAATTCCAAAACACTCATCTTGGAACATGACAATTTGCTTCTAAAATTTACATTAAAGAACAAAGAACCAAATAAGAGATAAGAAAATGTTGAAGAATGACTGGCCCAGTGGCATAGAATGGGGACTGTCCTACCAGATGCAAAGAGTTCTCACACAGCTGTAGTTAACTAAGAGATTATCATATTGAGGGGAAGATGAAGAACACAGAAGGAGCAGAATAGAAAGCTCCCCAAAGTGACACATAAGAGCCAAATTTAGATGTTATTTAAACTGACAAAAGATGGAGTCCACAACAAAGACCTGACAATGATTTGGAGTCCCTATTTGCTAGGTAACATAGCTTTAGCATTAATAAAACAGAAAGAGAGCATGAAAAACAGGTAAAACACAGTGGGGATTATTCAATGCCATTAATTTTATCTTTATCAGATATGAAAATTAAAGACATAAAACTTAACATAATCCTGTCGATCATATATGCATATATTAAATGAAAGGAATTCTCTTTTCAATATATGAAAAGAAATATTTTTATGTATTGAAAAGAGAATCCCCACTCATTTTAATACACATGATAATACATTAAACTGAGGGTTTTGGAAGGGAGGGAGGTGGAAGGTTGGGTGGGCCTGGTGGTGGGTATTAAGGAGGGCACATTTTGCATGGAGCAATGAGTGTAGTGCATAAACAATGAATTCCGGAACACTGAAAAGAAATAAAATAAAATAAAACAAAGTCAATTACAAAACCAGAAAACAACTCTACATCCCAGAAAGGATAATTTTCTGGGAAAACATAATTTACTACAACTGATCTCAGAATATAACAAAAATATAAACTCACTATTTTTCATAGAAGAATAAAGGCAATGGTCAAAGGATGCCATCAAAAAGCATTGGGTCCAGATGTGTTCACAAGGGAATTACACAAACCATATAGATAATTCTAATGTGAGTTTAAACTGTTCCTGCATATAATATAAAGGGAACTTTCCCAATTATTTTAAAGAAAATATTTTACTTAAACTTCAATACCCAAATTCATAAAGGACAATGCTGGAAAAGAAATCTAGAGATCAACCTCACTTAAAATATGTATGTGGGGCACCTGGGCGGCTCAGTCAATTAAGCAGCTACCTTCCTCCCAGGTCATGATCCCAGGGTCCTGGGATTGAGTTTAGCATCAAGCCCCATGTAGGTTTCCCTGCCCAGCTGGGGTCTGCTTCCACTCTTTCTCTGCCCCTCCCCCGGATTGTGCTCTCTCTCTCAGATAAATAAATAAAATATTTTAAAATGTATTTATGAGAAAATACTGATAAAATATATTTAACCAGGCACATGGATGGCTCAGTTGGTTAAGCCACTGCCTTCAGCTCAGGTCGTGATCCTGGAGTCTCAGGACTGAGTCCCACATCCAGCTCCAGCTCCACAGGGAGAGTGCTTCTCCCTCTGACCTTCTCTCTCTCATGCTCTCTCTCTCAAATAAATAAATAAAATCTTTAAAAAATATATATTTAACCAAAAGAATCCATGCATACTCTAAAACAATATTGTGTCTGTTTAAGTAGGGTTTATCCAAGTAATACAAGGTTTGTTTAACATTAGGAACCACCTTGGGGCACCTAGGTGGCTCAGTCGGTTACATGTCTGCCTTCAGCCCAGGTCATGATTCCAGGGTCATGGGATTGAGCCCTTCTGCTGCTCCCACTGCTTGTGCCCTCTCTCTGTCTGTCTCTCTCTTCGTCAAATAAATACATTTTTTAAAAAATCACCTCAACTGATGCTGGCTGTGAAGACATTTTGTAAAAATTAATATCCATTTTTAATATTTTTTAAATCTTAAGGTAAGTATAAGTGTATATTTACTTAAAATGAATAAATGGCTGTGCATACACATACACATCACAAAAGGTTTAGTGGAGAATAGTAGATATATTTCTTCACACCAGCAGCACCACTGCTATTTAACGAGCTAGTAGATATTGGCTAAAGCAATCAAGAAGAAAACAAATAAGATCCATAAAACTGGAAAAGAATAAATAAAATTGTCATTATTGTAGATAATTTTGTTGTAAAACTGAAAAATACTTGAGAATAATTTTTAAATAATTACAAAAATAAAGTTTAGTATGGTGTCAATGTACAACACTAATACTCTGGAAATTGGTACAACTTCTGTACATAGAAATTTGGCATAACTACTGAAATTTAAAATGTCAATGACTTTGGATTCAGAAATTTTACCTCTGGAAATTTGTCCCTCAGATACACAGGACATATATAATGTCGTTCAATGACAAGTTATTTATAATAATAAAAGGTTGAAATAAACATTTGACAATATGGGTTATTGAAACAACCTTTGCATAGCTATAAAACATACTACTTTAACTGGTCAAAGGAATGAAATTGCTTTATTTATATATTTTTGTAATGGAACAATCCTCAAGATATATTGTCAAGTAAAAAAAGAAAATGCAAAGGTAAAAATGTAAGGTAAATGTAAGGTAAAAAGAAAACATTTGTACATGCCTGTATAAGCATTGGTTATCTCTGAATGATATAAAAGAAGTTGATAATCATGAATGTATCTAGAGAGGGGTCCTGGTGGCTGGCGTTATGACAGAGGCTTTCTTTCTATGCTGCGAATTTTTAATGTCTGCTATGAACATGTTGATAAATGTGTTGGTGAAATAAAGGACCACTTATCTCAGTGGTAATAACCACAGTTGTTATGATAACTACTCTTGGCTCATCCAACTGGAATACAGCAGGAAAAAAAATCACTTAAACCGTGGGAGATAAAATTAAGCTTCCCATGGGACTAATTTTATGCAAGTTTATACTAATTTTTATTTTTTGAATATACTTTTAAAATTCTCTCACCAAGTGTACAAAACAAAAATATATTAAGAAAATAAAGATCTTATTATCCAAAATAATTGTTAATGTAATAATGGTACCAAACAGTTAATTTAATAAAAAGGATTTTTTAAGTAACTATTCAATATTCACTAAAATTAAGGACTGCAAGTAGGTACTAACCCATGGCCTAAGGGCATTTACTTCCCAATTATACAGAAAAGTAGCCCATCTCTCCCAAGTAAGAAATACAATCATGAAGAGACACACAAACGAAGACTTAGGGTTTTGATATATTCAAGGAAATATTCCCAGGTGTCTTATTAATCAGTTTGAAAAGGATAACCTATTTGTTTCTATGGCCAAATAAACTTAATGAGACTATTCCACTACAATAGACTTTTACTGAGATTTCACATCTTACCATTTTATGCCCAGTTTATGAAATTTGCAGTGCCCTGTGCTAGGTAAATGCTAAGCCCCCAAAACCTGGAGTCTCAAGGGTGGAAAAGTGAGACAGAAAAAAAATGTTAACTTTTTTGTTTCATGAATAAGAGATGGATCACAATTAATAACGTTCAGTTACAAAACTCAAACCTTGTGCAAACTACTTCCCTCTGAGTCTTTCCTCATTGGTGGTCTACTAATAACACATCACTCACAGCAAGACCTTGGTGTTTTTCCTTTGAAGATAAACAACTTTACAGAACATAGACATCAGAGAAGGTCATTCTGTGACCACGACAAAGTAGTCAAAAATAAATAAAAACATTTCACAATTTTATCTAAGGACAGACAAAAACAAGGTCACTGTAAAAACCACAAACCACCATCCTCTCCTAATGCAAGTGACTGCTACTTCTTTCCTAATGACAGCTTTGACCACACTCCAGTTGCCCTGCTCTGATGGCAAGTTTTACTAAGATAGCCAATCGTAGAATTATCTCTCTTCCAGACAGTTTCAATCCAGAGCAAAGATCCAGTTACTTACAACTTCCCCAAACTACCAAACATCTTGCTGAGATGCCCACCATTCTCCACAGTGTGTGGTCTCTCTCACGGTAATGAACAACAAACTGAGCTTGCTCAGCTACAATATATTCTTGGGGGTCTCTGGAGAAGTGAAAGAGTTGCCTACACCAAAGGACTTATATTCTTCTTCAGTTCTCTCTTAAGTACACACCAATCAGGCTTTCAACCATACCAAGCCACTGAAACTGCTCTTCAGTGTCACCAGTGACTTCTAGCTGATCAGATCCAGTGGTCAATTCCCAGTGCTCCTGTTACTTGACCAATCAGTATCATTTGCTGCAGATTACTTCTTCCTACTACTAATTATTCATTGGCATCCACAACACCTGATTTTCCTCCTCCTTGGCCTGCCATTCTTCATTAGTCTCCTTTCCAGATTCTGTCTCATCTCTCTAACTTCTAAGCATAGAATACCCAAGGGCTTAGGTCTCTGACTTCTATCTGTACTTATTCATAACCTCTAGTCCCATTCTTGTAAATATCATTCATGCTGATGACTTGTTTTTGTGTGTTCATTCACCCCATCCTAAAATACATATATCCTGAAATACAGAAGTCTGACTAAACTGGAATAAATACATATCATTATATATTCATTCCATTAAACTCCATTTATTCTGATCTCCACATAATGTCTGTCTGTATTCAGCATTTAAAAACA
>PISX010017154.1:0-44028 GCA_004024625.1 Mellivora capensis | reverse complement strand
CAAAAACAATTCTGTTACGCTGAAAAGAAATTTAAAAAAATCAGAATATACAAAAGAGTATATAGTAAAAATGTAGATTGATTTTTTAAAAAAATTTAACTGTTGAGAGTATAGTTTTTGTGCTGTTTTCACATTCTTTAAATAGAAATCTCAAATATTAAAAAAAAAAAAAAAAGAAATGTGGGTCTGATGATTAACCTATGTAAGTTGGGTAATTATAACAAGTAAAGCCACTTGTCCTGGCTTTTTGGAAGGTGATTTGTGGTTTTCTAGAATACTGGTGGGATAGAAGATATCACAGTAGAAGGCAGGCGTTTGAGGAGAGGTTGTTTAGTTAAGAGACTGGTGTTTGAGGTAGTGGGATAGTGTATGAAGGCTGATTCCAGAGCAGATGGGAATAGCTGTATTGTTCTATACAAGGTAGAGCACTGAATGCGTTTTCCCTAGGAATACTGTTACATGTGCTAGCTGGGTTCTCTCAGGCTAATACTCTGTTATTTCCAGTGTTTTTTGGCATTCAGTGAATTAATTGACATTTGTGATTAGGTCCAGAATCTTAATCACCATGTATATGCCACTTCTCTGAGAAAAACTCACATGGAGTTAGGGACTACCTGCACTTTAGGACTAAGAGGATCATTGGAAATATTCACTTGACAAGAGAATTGGCTAAGAGAAATAAATCAGTGAGCTACCTTCAAGTTTCCTAATTTCCCTTTGTTCTCTTAAATTTGGCTATATTGTTCTTCTCAGAATTCAAGGCCATGCCCTGTCACTTGATTTCTGATTCTAGCACAATCCTATTAATTCCTTCTCTGTGTGTGGTGGTTATTTAGTTTTAGAAGATTGAAGACATCAGTGAATCAGGAAATGATTAATGGCACATGAAGACAAAGTCAATTAAAGATGCAGCTATGAAGTTACTTGAGGATTTCTGATATAAGAAATTGAAAAGCTTGGGGCGCCTGGGTGGCTCGGTGGGTTGAGCCTCTGCCTTCAGCTCAGGTCATGATCCCAGGGTCCTGGGATCGAGTCCCACATCGGGCTCTCTGCTCCGTGGAGAGCCTGCTTCCTCCTCTCTCTGCCTGCCTGCCTCTCTGCCTACTTGTGATCTCTGTCTGTCAGATAAATAAATAAAATTAAAAAAAAAAGAAATTGAAAAGCTTGACTTAAAGCTGTGTTAAATCTGATTTGCAAAGAATAATATACTTTAGAATCAAAGACATGCAGGTGCTCCAAAAAAAACCATCCATTCATCTAGTCATCTAAACTCTTGCTACTCCCAGTGTTGTCCTCAGGAGATAAGAGGGCCTGATTGAAATAGTTCCAAAGGCATAAATATGATGGGCATTTTGGAGATAGCTTCAGTTGGACTTGTGATTGATGGATGAAATATGTGAGTGGTGATCATTCCAAGTATTTCCATAAAGTTAATATATAATACTGAAGCTTGGAAGCTTAGACCAGTGGTTCTCAAACTTTAATGTGAGTAAAAATCACCTGGAGATCTTGTTAGACTGCAGATCCTTCTTAAGTAGGGGTGTATGGGGGGGGAGGGTTGAGATTCTGCATTTCTAACAAGCTCCCATGTGTTGGTTGTGGAGCTTGAATTTAGTATGAGATGCAGATAACAATACCAGAGAAAGTATGGTTACCAACAGGCAGGTGCTGTGTGAAGAAAAGGATCTTCTTAAAGATCCTTGATAGTATTGTTTTGATCAAAACATGTGTCTGAGTTCCCAAAACAGCACTCCATAACCACCAGTTTTAAGTGGGAGGTCTCTGGTGAAGGGAAAATTCTTGACCTGTGAGGTATAGATGTTTTCATTTTTTCATATACATTGTTAACGTCCTAAAAAGCAAGCCAAAAAACAAACGACCCTGGTAAGAACTTGAGAGGGAGCTTAGTTACCTTAGTTTGGGTTCTCTGGGAAATGGATTCTGAACGGGAGATATACATATAAGATGTTTGTTGGGGAGGGCCCATGGGATCAAGGTGTGTGTGTGTGTGTGTGTGTGTGTGTGTGTGTGTGTGTGTGTGTAGGGGGGATGGAACAGAGGAAGATTAGGCAGAGTGTGGATCTGGACTGTAATGATGCACAAAGGCCTCAGTCCATTGCAAAAGAAGATCTGGAGCTGGGATGACCCTTCAAAATCGTCCCACCCTGGGGCTTTCGGACCCTCCCACCATTGCCTGAAAGCAACCTGTTACAGGGAAAGGGGTGATCTCGAGAAACTTTGTTTGGGAGCAAGGCCGGGAGACAGAGACTCAGCTGAGAGCCATACAATGTCAACAGCGGCAGCAGCTGGGGGAGTCAGACGACACAGGCTGGCCTCCACCATGTGGGCTGGTTGAAATGAAGGCAGAGGATATAAATAGGAAGGTGAGGTGGAGGAACCTTGCTGCCCTCAAGCCTTGGGTAGGGTAAGTCTCTGCAGATCTTGGCGGGATCGGGAGGAGATGACTGGCTGCCTGTTTGTTAGAGTGCTGGGTGGAATTGGGTTGGGGTTTTTGAGATGAGGTTCATCAGAGTTCATTCAGCAGGTTTGTGCATACCAGCTGATTTGTAAATAATTTGGAAAGGCAGGACCACGTAGAGGATCAGGGCTTAGCTCTGTGGAAAAGAGGTCCAGCATCTGGGCAGATTTTATGAGCACCTGGATTCAGGTTCAGTCTGTAGCTCTCTCCAGCAAGGAGGCAGCTAAAATACCCCCCTGCTGTCACTGTTCACTTTGTTATGAGCCTGTATATTTGGAAACTTTGTGCAGTTTTTTCTTTTTCAGGAAAATAAGGATACCACTGACTTAGGGTTATAATTGGAAAATGGGAGAGTTGGCTGTAGTTTTCTCTTCGGAGGTAGAGTGATTCGTATTTATTCAAGAGCTGTTCCATCAAGTACCTAATACGCGCCAAACACTGCCGCAGGTGCTGGGGATACTGTAGTGAACCCCAGGCAAGGCCCCTTTCTTTATGGAATGATGGTGATGCAGGCTAGTGGATGCAACCGATATTAAGTCACCGCACAAATACGAAAATCTGGTCAGCTCAATGAAAGTCAAAGACACTAGCTGGGATTTCTGGAGGGCGGTGCTGGTGGGGTGCAGCGCAGCCCCTAGCCCAGGTCCCGGCCTGGACTCGCAGCGGCGGGCAGCGTGGGCGGCGCCTGGGGCTCCGGGGACTCCGCGGTGGCTGCGGCAGGCTGGCGGACGGCAGAGCGCAGCCGGGGAGCGGAGGCGGGCGGCGGGGGTGTCGCCGGGGGCCTGAGTGATGGAGGCGGCAGCGGCGAGCGGGCTGACGGTAGGTGGAGGCGGCCGAGGCGGCGCAGGTGGAGCGGCGGTGCCCCAGTGCGGCGCATGCAGCAGGGCCGCCCAGGGCGAGCCCGGCCACCGGGCGGCGCAGTCAGATCCCGGCTCCCGCAGCGGGTGCAGAGCCTGCTAGCCTCCAGCAAACAAAAACGAAACCCTACTAGGAGTGTAGCAAGAAGGGGTTTATTTTAGATTTTGGAAACTGGTGCAATCTCTGAGTGTGGCAGCAGGTTGAGAGCAATCTCAAAGATGCGCTGGAGCTCGGAAAGTAATGGTGGGAATGTGGAGACCAAAGACCTGCTTCTCTCCCAAGCTGTGTCACTTACCACGTTACCTTCGCAGGAAGGGCTTAACCTCTTAGAGCTTTGATTTCTTCATCTGTGAAAGGTGCTGTTATGTGACTCGGATGAGGTACAGTAAGCAAAAGTGTTTTTAAAATCCTAAAATGCGAGTGAAAGCTGCTATTAATTACTCAGGCTTACTGATTGCTTCTCTTCTCTTACAGTCTCATTTCTCTTGGGCTGGGCTTGGATGCCCAGTTTGGTGGGCTGTAAAATGTTATTCAGCTGTCTTCTCTCAGCTTGTGGCTTTCAAGTTTGGGTTTTGTTTTGTTTTGTTTTCTGTTTCCTCTTTTCTTTGACTCTTACCTACAGTGAGAAATACTTTTGTATTGCGATTCCCCCTTCCCTATCTCCTCTGAAAAAAGTTTCAGAAACGATTTAGCCTCATTCTTTGTCATGTATTTTGGTATCTTTCATTCCATTCTTACTCCCACCCCCCAAAATGCTCATCAAGATCTACTAAATCAATGTCATTCTTGCTAATGAATTGCAACTTAAAAATTGAACATTATTATCTTGAATCCTTCTGAAACCATATAGGGGTCATAGGAACAATTTTTTAAACCTGTGCAAGGTTTATTGTACAAGGAAATTATTTCTTTGACGACTAATTATTAATGTTCCTTAAATCCTCTGTGATGCCTGTGATGGTGGGACTGTCTCGAAGCCGGATCCCCAAAGGGGCTCTATATTCCCTGATGTTTCCACAGTGTTGAGTCAACAAAGAACTGTGGCAAAGAATCCTGTTTCAGTTGATCATTACCACAATATAATACCATATATCAAGGGACAGCAAAACCTCAGTGGCCTACGACACTAAGCATTTACTGATACATCTGGGATAAGGAGGCTCTCTTGATCTGGGTGGAGCTCATTCAGTGTCTTGGCTGGCTATTGGCTGATCTAGGCTGACCTAAGCTGTAGCAACTGGATGACTGTGCTCTGTTCCATAAGTCTTTCATCCTCCAGCAGGTTAGCTCTGACGTGCTGTCATGAAAGAAAACTTTGCAAGCTTCTGCTGGCAACATACTTGCTCATATCCCATTGACCAATCCATGTTAAATGGCTGAGCCCGGAGTTAAGGATGGGGCAGAATGTCTCTCAGTGGGAGGCACTGCAAAGTTACATGGCAAAAGGATGTGGAATTAGGGAAAAATAAAGAATTAGAGCCAATGACCCCATTTATCACAGCTTATCTTCACACACTTTGCTTCCTTGATTCAAAGGAGGCCCTTTCTCCTTTCAGATCAAAGTCCTTGGGACTGGGCTAATGATATTTGCCCAAAAGAGATATAGTGCTGTCCTCCTCATACCCTGGTTATATTGTCATCCTTTACCTGAACTTCCTTGTAGAAGCCCCTCTTTTCCAATGCAGATAATCTTAGAAAAGTATGCTTGCATGATCTGCCAACATAAGATGTGCCTGAGTCCTAGCTATGGGCATAATTTAGATGAAGCCATGACTCACACCACTGATTTTACTCATTTTCCCCAGTACTTCCTAGGAAGTAACATTGTATTACGGTATTTTGAGTTAATCCATGAAGTTAGATATTGAAATGAGAGATTCTAATGAGTAAGGCTACCAATAGTCTGTTTTCAAAATATGGTCTTTTGTCCCATTTTTCCCCCCCTGAGACTTTGTTCTGAATTTCTAGCTGTCTACTGGACATCCTTACTTTTGTATTTCCATTAGCACCAGTCTAAACCATTTCAGTGTTCCCTGTTTCAACAAAATGCATCGCTATCCATTCTGTTCCTCACAGAGTAAGAAGTCCTCTTTAACTCCTCATCTACAGTCATGATATGTCATTTTTCTTACAAATAATGTCAGGTATCATAATTCAGACAAACACAACATTGTTTTTTGATTACCTATGGAGCAGGTTCCCTGTTAAGTGCTGGGGATGAGAAGGTCACTAAGACATGACTCCTCTGTGAAGCACAGCATTCATTCAAGGATATGAATTGTCAGCATATAATTCATGCTCTAACATAGAGCTATGAATAAGATTTCTTCCATCCTTTCCCATATTTAGTTGTTTATCACCTCAGAAATCTACCCTTTTCTTTTCATTCTTGTGGTCACTTCCCCTGCTGTGGATTAAAGTTTTCTGTGCTTGACTGGGGCAGTAGCTTCCTGGATGGCCTCTTAGCCTTCACTCTTACCAGTCTCTTCTGTCCTGGCTGGCTACACTGGTTAAAACATCAGTCCCAACGTGCCATTCTTGGCTTGAAAACCATCAGTGGATTTGGTACTTTTACAATAACTGTAACAGTGAATTATTGTATGACCCAGGAATCCTCTTAGGTACATAATCAAAAGAATTGAAAATAGGTGTTCAAACAAAAATTGGTACACTAATGTTCCTAGTGGCAGTATTCACAACAGCCTAAAGGTATAAACAGTCTAAGTGTCCATATGCTGATGAATGGATAAACAAAATAAGATATATTCACGCAATGGAACATTATTTAGCATAAAAAAGAATTCAGTACTAATAGATGCTATAATGTAGATGAACCTTGAAAATATTGTGTTAAGTGAAAGAAGCTGGACACAAGAGGTCATATATTTTATGATTCCATCTATATGACATATCCAGACTAGGCAAATCTATAGAGACAGAAAGCAGATTAGTGAATGCCAGAGGCTGGGGGAAGGGGAAAATGAGTGATTGCTTAATGTATATAGGGTTTCCTTTTGGAGTGCTGAAAGTTTTCTGAACTGGATAGTGGTATGATTGCACACATTATGAATATACTAAATGTTTCTAATGATAAATTTTATTTGTCACACAAATAAAAAATGCAAACTATCTGTGGTCAGGGACCACCAATAATTTGAGTCTGAACTTCATAGTATGGAGTTTAAGATTCTTATGCTCTTGCGTGGGCTGTCTTCTTATCTATGTTGCCTTCAAAGCTCCTATGTTCTGGCCCTGATGGTGTACTGTAATGTCTTCCTGCCTTTACTTATGCTGAACTCTTACCAAGAGTGCCCTGTCCTTTCTTCTTTTCTCCCTGATAAAATTTAAGATCTGGGTCAAATGCCATTTCTCTATGAGGACTACCCCACACTCCTTCCTCTGTGTTCCCGTAACACCATATTCAGACAATTAACCACAGCAGGTACTAGTTGAGTATATATCATCCCTGCCAGATAGTGCGTGCCAGGAAAGCAGGGAAAATGTCTGATTTGAATTTGGATCCCTATGGTCTTGGACAGTAAGTGATACATAATTGTTGATAAATATATGTTGAATTAAGGACTTGTTTATTAAAGTCTTGGTTTTGTCCTTAAACTAAGGCTGTATCCCTAATCCTTAAAAACTCTCTGTAATAATCGTTATCCTTGGGTTACAGTCATCCTTGATTTCCTTCATTTAATTACCATTAATTGACTTAACTTTAAATTTGTTCCCAGTTTATTAGCTCCTGCTCAACACAATGATTGGTTTTCTTGGCACTTTGAGCACTCACTTTGCTTTTGCCGGCTCTCACATTTGCTAATATTGCAGCTGATGTTGTCTTACTTCCCTTCCCTAGGCACAGAAGTCCTTTTGTTATTTTAACATTGAACCATCTTCTCTGTTCTAGGTTAAGTATGATAGAGGACAAATCTTTTACTATTTTAATCTTTTACTCTTTTATCAGAGCATCATTTGGTCTTAGAATAGCATAGTTTGCAAAGAGGGTCTGAGTGGTCAAGCATGAAAAGGGTAGTCTTCTCCACTTTATCCCAAGTCAGGGCTTCAAGTATCATAAGTAATACTAGTATCATTTTATGAGGCATTAGATATCATTTCCTTGCTAAATAAAATGCAACCAGGAAGATTTAAAAGTTCCATCTAAGTGATTTTGCATATTGTGCATTATCCATTATCCATCTGTGCTGCTAGCATTTTCCTCCCAGTTTTGAGATATAATTGTTGTATAACATTGTATTAATTTAAGCCATACAAACATAAGGATTTGATACATGTATTCTATAGATTGCCTTTTCATTTTGTTGGTAGTTTTCTTTGGCTGTGCAGAAGCTTTTAATGTGATATAGTTCCACTTGTTTGTCTTTTGCTTTTGTTATCTTTGCAAATCCCAAACACCAAAACAGTAATTGTTATGACTATTAAGGAACTTACCACCCCTCATGTTTTGGAGAAATTTTATGGTTTGTACTGATAGCTTCAAATTACAACATAGCAAAGGCAGCTAAAGTTAATATTTTTGAGTTGAAGATTCAGGATGAAACTGAAGGTGTCACTTTAATTTGTGCACAGAAAATTATTTTATAATGAGGTTTAATGATGGAATAGGGATTGACCAGAAAGTTCCAAGAATTAACAAGGGGCAGGGGAAGAGTTAGGTGATACCTCATCTCACCTGACCTAACATTTGATTTTTTTTTTTTTTAATCTGTCTTAAATCTGGAAGAAAAAATTGCTGTATAAATTCAGTTGTACTACTTACTGAGATATATTCTTATCATTTGACTAAAACACAATAGTAGCCAAAAAATCTGAACTTTCAATTTGGTCTTATTTGCTCTGAAATTTAAAAATAAATTAGGGATGATGATAATACATACACTATGGTGTTTTTGTAAGGATTCAAAAAGTCACTCAACTTAAAGTTTTTAGGGCCAACAGACACACAATTACTGCTATTCTCATGACCATAAATCTAGTTAGGTACTTAATTCATCTAATACATTTTGAGTACCTCCTATGTGCCTGCCATTGTGTAAAGTATTAAGGATGTAAAAATGAAAATGTAGGGTCCCTAGCCTACATTTTGAAGCTTCCAGAAGAGGAGATTATTATGTAAATAGTAATGATTCACTGGAATACATTCCTCTCCTCACCTGCTTTCCTTCCATCCTTCTTTGTTTCATGGCTGCTCTTTATAATAGTGGGTTCTGTTCCTTTGGCCTCTTCAGGTATTTTACCTTTTCAGTTCCCCTTCTTTCCAATCAGCATATATATTCCCTAATTCTACATCCTATAAACAAAGAGACAAAACTCAATTCTCAATCTGTTAAAAAAAAATACGCCCCCAAATCCCCCAACAAAATAAGCAAAACTCAACTCTTAATCCCCTCTAGCTACTGCCCATTGTCCCGCTCTTCACAGCCAAACTGCATCCAAGAGAAGCCAGCACTCATTCTCTTTCCTTTTTTGATCTTATATTCCTTAACGCTGTATCTGACATCCCCTCCACCCCCACATGAGATATATTCTTCTCAGGTCTTCGGTGACCACCTCATTGCCAAACCCAACAGATATTTTCTCATCCTCACCTTTCCTTCTCTCTATATGGGATATTGGGATATCTCTTTCTTAAAGCTCTGTTGCTGTGAGTTCTGTTGTACTTCTCTGTCCATCACTAGACCTTCTCTTACACATGTCTTTTAACAGTCTGCTCAAAGAGTCTGCCCTTTGCATCATCCTCTTACTCCATCTGCCCTTTCTAGTCTGTAGCCACTAATCCTATTTCATTTGAGGTCTGTATTCTGTATTTTAGGCTCAGATCTTCCACCTGGTCCTTTCTGACTTCTTTCTGGACATGTCCATATAGATGTCACACAGCACCCTAACTCAGGTTAACCAAAAACCATCTTTTACCTCAAATTCTTTTCTGTCCTGTCTGTATTTTCTATCTTGTTGAATGTACTCTGTTGTCCAAGGCAGAAAATTAAATCAATTCTAGGTTCTTTGCTTTGTTCTGTTCCCCACATCCAGGTGGTAAGCCTTGCTGAGTCTGTGTCCTCATCCCCACTCTCCCTGCCTTGGTTCAACCCTTTTCACCTTTGTCTGGACTATATTTAGTCCCTGGTCTTCCTTGCAGTCTCTCCAATCCATTCTGTACATGGCTGTTGCCTTAATCTTTCTAAAGGGCAAATCTGGTTATGCCACTCCCTTTGTAACTTTACTGGTTTCCAGTTTCTAGAGAATAAAGTTAAATCTCTTTAGCCCTTTATGATTGGGTCTCTGCCTGCCTCCTTTTCATCTTCTCTCTGATTACTGCTGTATACTCTTCTTTCCCTGGTTTAGTTGCTAAAGTAGGCTTGATTGTGAGAGCCTTGAGTGCTATATGCCAAGAAACTTGACCTTATGTAGGAGGGAGTGACTGAAAACTTTGCATTTAAGGAAGGTGAATTTCAGAATTGAGAGAAACCTTTGAAGCCCACTGAGTCTACTGTTAATTCTTTTTATTTTTTTTCAAATTTTTTAAAAAAATTTATTTATTTGTCAGAGAGAGAGAGGGAGAGAGAGAGCGAGCACAGGCAGAGGCAGAGGGAGAAGCAGGCTCCCTGCTGAGCAAGGAGCCCGATGTGGGACTCCATCCCAGGTGGCTGGGATCATGACCTGAGCCGAAGGCAGCTGCTTAACCAACTGAGCCACCCAGACGTCCCTACTCTGTTAATTCTTGATGAGTAGATGTCTATTCTCTGAACACAGTTTGGTAGCCTGTCTCCTGTTCTTTGTTCTGATTTATAAAGTGGGAACAGTACCAACTTCTATTCAAGCATATTGTGAAGTCAAAAGTTACCATTAAATTCATCAGAGATGACCATCCCACCGTTTTCTTCCATTCCTTTTCCTTTAGGGTTCTTGAAGAACTTTATTCCTTCTGTGTCTTCCATCCAAGATGTTCTTTATGCCCATTTACACTGTATGCCCATGAACTTCAATTAATAAATATCTATTCTCCATTCCCTCAAAAACTGTATATTTTGGTATAAAGGAAAATAATAAACACCCAAGACCCCCTGGATCACTTTATACCTGGGAATGTACTCGATGAGGTTTCTTGGATATGAGATTGACAACTGAGGGCCTTGCCTTGGGTCTGCCCTTCTTCAGCCTGGAGTTGATTTGCTCTGAAATACTCTGAACGAGATGCACTGTTTGCAGAAAGACTCTGGCCCCAGAGTCACCTTCCCTTGTTCTTGGCTCATTCAGGTTTAGAGTAAGGTTGACATTGAACTATACTTGGATGTGAGTTGTTGGTGCAGATGGTGACCTCAGAGTGGAATGCTTGCCATGTGGTCAGTGTCTGAGAGCAGATGGGTGCCTTCTTTGAGCAGGAGTCAAGTGTCAGCTGGTGCACAAAGGCACATCATACAAGTGGAGTGAATAGGTCTGGAGCCGGCAAGAAAAGGAGGCAGATCCCAGCATTCTAGAGAAAGCTGCTGGGTATCTGTCCTTAGGAGCAGATCTAGAATTTGTTTCTTCACAGAAGATAAGTTACTCTTCCAAATTCTATAACTTAATGACAGCTGCCACATTTATGCTTTCACATGCATGATCTTATTTGATGTTCACACTGACCCTGTAAAGTATTATATCAGTTTCCTAGGACTGCCACAACAAATTGCCACAGACTTAATGGCATAAAACCACAGAAATTTGTTTTCTTCTAATTCTAGAGACCAGAAGCTTATCAGCAGGACTGTGCTTCTTCCAGGGAACTCTAGGGAAGAAATTCCCTTTCCTTTTCCAGCTTTTGGTGACTCCTCTTGGTTTGTGACAGCGTAACACCAGTCTCTGGCTCTGTCCTCGCATGGCCTTCTCTGGGTGTGTCTTCCCTTTTCTGTCTCTTTATAAGGACAACTATTACTGGATTTAGGGCCCATTCTATTTTTTTTTAAAGATTTATTTGAGAGAAAGAATATGTGAGCAGGGGAAAGGGCAGACAGAGAGGGAGAGAACCCCTAAGCAGACTCCCTGCTGAGCACAGAGCCTGACACAGGGCTCGATCCCAGGACCCTGAAATCATGACCTGAGCCAAAATGCATGCAGTCAGATGTTCAACCAACTAAGCCACCCAGGCACCCCTTGAGGGCCCATTCTAATGCAGGTTAAGCTTGTCTTGAGAGCCTTACCTTAATTATATCTGCAAAGACCCATACTCCAAGTAAGGTCACATTCTGGGGTTCTAGGTGAACATGTACTTTAAAGAGCACTATTCAACTTACTATAATTAGGTATAAATAAACTCCTTTGAGGATGTGGAAACTTGGAGGGTGATTTTTCTCAGAGACACATTGGAACATGCTAAGTCTTTGGGCAAGAAATCTCTTCCTTTCACTGGGTCTTTTTAGTCCTCCATCTCTCCAAACATGGGCCATCTGTATGCAGTGGGGGTACCAGTTTCATTCTCTGAATTTAAGAACCTACTGCATTCCTTGTGAAATGCATATATCCTTGTCAAATTAAGAACAGACTAATTTAAGAGCTTTTTAAATTTTGGCTAAGATCAGAATGAGGAGAGAATGAGTTCATAATGGATTCCTCTGTCTTGGCTGATTTGTTTTTTTTTCCTCCCCTAATTCTTCTTTCCTACATCTTCAGAGCTATCAGGAGGGGCTGGGCAAAGCCTAGCTGCTAAGGTCTGTGATCAGTGTGGCTGAGCCAACTCAGTGAAGACATGTGACCTTTTCAATGTTGCTGTTTTTGTTCCTGGACAAAAGGCACTTACACCTCAAACGTGAAGTATGAAAGGATTGTAAATATAAGTAATGTTTTCTGTTTCTCTATACATTTCTTTGGGCCAGATGAAACTGTGATGGGGTGCAAGGTTGTCATGTATCCTTCTTGAGCCTGTTTCCCCAGGGACCATCCCACCATCCTACCATTGCTGTTCAGGACCATATCCCCAAAGTTTTCCCCTTTTTTGCCCTCTTGCATATAATTTGTAGTTCCATGTGCCATTTTCTCAAGGATTTATGTGTTTTACTTAAATAATTCATTATGAAATATTTCAGATATGAGAAAACACTTTAAAATATGAAACCCATATCCATTACTTACCTGAAGACCTCAAATACTGCTGGTACATTTGAAGCCCTCATGTACAGTTCCTTTCCCCCAAGAGATAAGTGCTATTCTGAATTCAGGGTTTTTCATTCCCGTGAATTTCTTTACATGGTTACTCCATTGCCTCTATTCCTGTGACACACAATCTTGATCCCGTAGGAATACAGAGCTTCTCTGGGCTTTGAAGGAGGCCATTTGGGGTGATGTATAGGGGAAAGATAAGCTGCTAATATTGGTGCTTACTGTGGATTAGGTCTTGTGTTTAGGGGTCTTCTGTGTGCTCATTATGACACTGGCAGCATGGACATCAGCCACCAGCATTTGGAGTCATTATCCTTATTTTATAGCCATGGAAACCAGGAACAGAGATGGGAAGTAGTTGCCCTGAAGTCTAACAGTTAGTGTCTGTCTGACTGCACCAGGTTGTTCCTCAAATTGCAGCTCCTCTCTCCATATAGGGTTCTAGTTGGGAGCCCGGCTGTATGACTCTGAATGAGTTTCCTCACCTCTCTGGTCTTTCTTACTTTCTGAATGAGTAGCTCCTGCATTCCCTCTGGCCCTGGTGCAGGAGCATCTACTGGTACCCAGAGTGCTTCATCCTTAGTTCATGTGTCTGGATGCTTTATTTTAGTCATGAGGGCTTTTGTGAATTGGCCTTGAATTTTACCATGACTTATATACCCACTTCATTCACCAGTCTGCCCCACATTTATTAAGCATGGGCCAGCACTGGGCTTCACCCTGATAGTCGAAGAGGGATACATGCTTATTAGTCATGTGCTGAGCTTCCTTTCTGGGCTCTGAACAAAAGACCTAGACTGAGGGCCACCTCTTATCATCTCAAGGAGAAAATGCAAGGACAGAGTGTGTGGGGAGGTGCATATTTGGATAAGAACATCCTCTAAGGAGACCTAATACATTTAGCTGCAGACTACTTTTTAAAAAATGTATTAATTATTTTTATTAACGTATAGTGTATAATTTGCCCCAGGGGTACATGTCTGTGAATCATCAGACTTACATACTTCACAGCACTCACCATATCACATACCCTCCCCAATATCCATAAATCAACCACCCTCTCCAAACCCCCCTCCCTCCAGCAACCCTCAGCTTGTTTCGTGAGATTAAGAGTCTCTTATGGTTTGTTTCCCTCCCGATCCCATCTTGTTTCATTTTTTCCTTCTCTACCTCCTAAACCACCCTCTCTGCCTCTCAAATTCATCATATCAGGGAGATCATATGTTAATTGTCTTTCTCCGATTGACTTATTTCGTTCAGTCTAATACCCTCTAGTTCCATCCACATCATTGCAAATGGAAAGATTTTATCCCTTTTGATGGCTTCATAGTATTCCATTGTGTGTGTATGTATGTGTATGTATATATATATATATACCACATCTTCTTTATCCATTCATCTGTTGATGGACATCTAGTTTCTTTCCATAGTTTGGCTATTGTGGACATTGCTGCTATAAACATTCAGGTGCATGTGCCCCTTTGGATCACTACATTTGTATCTTTAGGGTAAATACCCAGTACTGTGATTGGTGGGTCATAGGACAACTCTATTTTCAACTTTTTGAGGAACCTCCATGCTGTTTTCCAGAGTGGCTGCACCAGCTTGCATTCCCACCAACAGTGTAGAGGGTTCCCCTTTCTCCGCATCCTCTCCAACATCTGTTGTTTCCTGACTTGTTAATTTTAGCTATTCTAACTGGTGTGAGGTGGTATATCACTGTGGTTTTGATTTGTATTTCCCTGATGCTGAGTGATGTGAAGCATTTTTTTCATGTGTCTGTTGGCCATTTGAATGTCTTCTTTGCAGAAATGTCTGTTCATGTCCTTTGCCCATTTCTTCACTGGATTATTTGTTCTTTGGGTGTTGAGTTTGATAAGTTCATAATAGATTTCGGATACTAGCCCTTTATCTGATGTCATTTGCGAATATCTTCTCCTATTCTGTCAGTTGTCTTTTGGTTTTGTTGACTGTTTCCTTTGCTGTGCAAAAGCTTTTGATCTTGATGAAGTCCCAATAGTTCATTTTTGCCCTTGCTTCCCTTGCCTTTGGTGATGTTTCTAGGAAGCAGTTGTTGTGGCTGAGGTTGAAGAGGTTGCTGCCTGTGTTCTCCTCAAGGATTTTGACAGATTCCTGTTTCACATTGAGGTCTTTCATCCATTTGGAGTCTATTTTTGTGCGTGATATAAGGAAACGGTCCAGTTTCATTCTTCTACATGTGGCTGTCCAGTTTTCCCAACACCATTTGTTGAAGATGCTGTCTTTTTTCCATTGGACATTCTTTCCTGGTTTGTCGAAGTTTAGTTGACCATAGAGTTGAGGGTCTATTTCTGGGTTCTCTACTCTGTTCCATTCATCTTTGTGTCAGTTTTTTTATGCCAGTACCATACTGTCTTGATGATTATAGCTTTGTAATAGAGCTTGAAGTCTGGAATTCTGATGCCACCAACTTTGGCTTTCTTTTTCAATATTCCTCTGGTTACTCAGGGTCTTTTCTGGTTCCATATAAATTTTAGGATTATTCCATTTCTTTGAAAAAAATGGATGGTATTTTGATAGGGATTGCATTAAATGTGTAGATTGCTTTAGGAAGCATAGACATTTTCACAATATTTGTTCTTCCAGTCCATGAGCATGGAACGTTTTTCCATTTCTTTTTGTCTCCCTCAATTTCTTTCATGAGTACTTCGTAGTTTTCTGAGTATAGATTCTTTGCCTCTTTGGTTAAGTTTATTTCTAGGTATCTTACTGTTTTGGCTGCAATTGTAAATGGGATAGACTCCTGAATTTCTCTTCCTTCTGTCTTTGGTGGTGGTGTATAGAAATGCAACTGATTTCTGTGCATTGATTTTATATCCTGACACTTTACTGAATTCCTGTACAAGTTCTAGGAGTTTTGGAGTGGAGTCTTTTGGGTTTTCCACATAAAGTATCACATCATCTGCAAAGAGTGAGAGTTTGACTTCTTTGGCGATTTGGATGCCTTTAATTTCTTTTTGTTGTCTGATTGCCGAGGCTAGGACTTCTAGTACTGTGTTGAATGGTAGTGGTGATAGTGGATATCCCTGCCTTGTTCCTGATCTTAGGGGAAAAGCTTTCAGGTTTTCCCCATTGAGAATGATATTCGCTATGGGTTTTTCATAGATGGCTTTGATGATATTTAGGAATATACTCGCTATCCCTACACTTTGAAGAGTTTTGACCAAGAAAGGATGCTGACAAAGCAAACTGAGGGTTGCCAGAGGGAGATGAATAGGGAGAGAGTGGCATTGGGGAAGGTATGTGCTATGGTGAGTGCTGTGAAGTGTGTAAACCTGATGATTCATGGACCTGTATCCCTGGGGCTAATAATATATCATATGTTAATTAAAAAAAAGAAGAAAGAGGGAAAGGATGCTGATGCTTTTTCAGCATCTATCAAGAGTATCATATGGCTCTTGTTCTCTCTTTTATTAATATATTGTATCACATTTATTTTGTGGATGTTGAGCCAATCTTGCAGCCCAAGAATAAATCCCACTTTGTTGTGGTGAATAATCCTTTTAATGTACTATTGGATCCTATTGGCTAGTATTTTGGTGAGAATTTTTGCATCTGTGTTCATCAAAGATACTGGTCTGTAATTCTCTTTTTTGATGGGATCTTTGTCTGGTTTTGGAATTAAGGTAATGCTGTCCTCATAAAATGAGTTTGGCAGTTTTTCTTCCATTTCTATTTTTTGGAACAGTTTCAGGAGAAGAGGTATTAATTCTTCTTTAAATGTTTGGTAGAATTCCCGTGGAAAGCCATCTGACCCTGGGCTCTTGTTTGTTGGGAGATTTTTGATGACTGCTTCAATTTCCTTACTGGTTATGGGTCTGTTCAGGTTTTCTATTTCTTCCTGGTTCAGTTTTCGTAGTTTATATATCTCTAGGAATGCATCCATTTCTTCCACATTGTCAAATTTGCTGGTGTATAGTTGCTCATAATATGTTCTTATAATTGTTTGTATTTCTTTAGTGTTGGTTGTGATCTCTCCTCTTTCATTCATGATTTTATTTATTTGGGTCCTTTCTTTTTTTGATAAGTCTGGCCAGTGGTTTATCAATCGTATTAATTCTTTCAAAGAACCAGCTCCTAGTTTTATTGATTTGTTCTACAGTTCTCTTAGTTCCTATTTCATTAATTTCTGCTCTGATCTTTATGATTTCTCTTCCCCTGATGGATTTAGGCTTTCTTTGCTGTTCTTTCTCCAGCTCCTTTAGGTATAGGGTTAGGTTGTGTACTTGAGAACTTTCTTGAACTTTCTTGTTTCTTGAGAAAGACTTGTATTGCTATATACTTTCCTCTCAGGACTGCCTTTGCTGTGTCCCACAGATTTTGAACAGTTGTGTTTTCATTATCATTTGTTTCCATGAATGTTTTCAATTCTTCTTTAATTTCCTGGTTGACCCATTCATTCTTTAGTAGGATGCTCTTTAGCCTCCATGTATTTGAGTTCTTTCCAAATTTCCTCTTATTGATTGAGTTCTAGCTTCAGAGCATTGTGATCTGAATATATGCAGGGAATGATCCCAATCTTTTGATACTGGTTGAGAACTGATTTGTGACCCAGAATGGGATCTATTCTGGAGAATGTTCCATGTGCACTAGAGAAGAATGTGTATTCTGTTGCTTTGGGATGGAATGTTGTAAATGTAACTGTGATGTCCATCTGGTCCAGTGTATAATTTAAGGCCTTTATTTCCTTGTTGATCTTTTGCTTGGATGATCTGTCCATTTCAGTGAAGGGGGTGTTGAAGTCCCTTACTATTATTGTATAATTGTTGATGTGTTTCTTTGATTTTGTTATTAACTGGTTTATATAGTTGGCTGCTCCCATGTTAGAGACATAGATATTTAAAATTGTTAGATCTTCTTGCTGGACAGACCCTTTGAGTATGCTATAGTGTCCTTCCTCATCTCTTATTATAGTCTTTGGCTTAAAATCTAATTGATCTGATATGTGGATTGCCACCCCAGCTTTCTTTTGATGTCCATTAGCATGGTAAATTGTTTTCCACCACCTCACTTTAAGGCTGGAGGTGTTTTTGCATCTAAAATGAGTTTCTTGTAGAAAGCATATTGATGGGTTTTGCTTTTTTATCCATTCTGCTACTCTGTGTCTTTTGGGGTATTTAGCCCATTTACATTCAGAGTAACTCTTGAAAGATATGAATTTAGTGCCATTGTAATGCCTGGAAGGTGACTGTTATTGTGTATTGTCTCTGTTCCTTTCTGATCTGTTTCTTTTAGGTTCTCTTTGCTTAGAGGAACCTTTTCAATATTTCCTGTAGGGCTGGTTTGGTGTTTGCAAATTCTTTTAATTTTTGTTTGTCCTGGAAGCTTTTTATCTCTCCTATTTTCAATTATAGCTTAGCTGGATATAGTGTTCTTAGCTGCATATTTTTCTCATTTAATGCTCTGAATATATCATGCCAGTTCTTTCTGGCCTGCCAGGTCTCTGTGGATAAGTCTGTTGTCAATCTAATATTTCTACCATTGTATGTTACAGGCTTCTTGTCCCAAGTTACTTTTGGGATTTTCTCTTTGTCACTAAGACTAGTAAATTTTACTATTAGATGATGGGGTGTGGACCTATTTTTATTTATTTTGAGGGGGATTCTCTGTGCCTCCTGGATTTGATGCTTATTGCCTTTGCCATATTAGGGAAATTTCTCTATTATAATTTGCTCCAATATACCTTCTGCCCTTTTCTCTCTTTCTTCTTATTCTGGAATCCCAATTATTCTAATATTGCTTCATCTTATGATATCACTCACCTCTCGAATTCTCCCCTCGTGGTCTAGGGGGACCTTTTGTCTCTCTTTTGCTCAGCTTCTTTATTCTCTATCATTTGGCCTTCTATATCACTAATTCTCTCTTCTGCCTCATTTATCCTACCAGTATGAGGCTCCATTTTTTTAAAAAAAGATTTTATTTATTTATTTGACAGAGAGAGAGATCACAAGTAAGCAGAAAGGCAGGCAGAGAGAGAGAGGGACGCAGGCTCCACACTGAGCAGAGAACACAACAAGGGGCCCAATCCCAGGACCCTGAGATCAGGACCGGAGCCAAAGGTAGTGGCCCAACCCACCGAGCCACCCAGGAGCCCATAAGCCTCCATTTTTTTTATTGCACCTCATTAATAGCTTTTTTGATTTCAGGTTGGTTGGATTTTTGTTCTTTTGCTTCTCCAGAAAGGGATTTTATTTTTCCAGAGAGGGTTTCTGTCATATCTTCCATGGCTTTTTCGAGCCCAGCTAGCACCTTGAGAATCATCATTCTGAACTCCAGATCTGACATATTACCAATGTCTGTATTGATTACGTCCCTAGCCATCAGTACTGCCTCTTGTTTCTTTCTTTTTCTTTTTTTTTTTTTTAGTGATGAGTTTTTCCACCTTGTCATTTTATCCAGATAAGAATATATGAATAAGGGAAAAAATAACTAAAAGGGTGGCAAAGACCCCAGAAAAATGTACACTAACCAAATCAGAGGAAACCCCAAACTGGGGGGAGAAAAACGGAGGTAAAAAGAAATTTTAAAAAAAGTATATATATATATACATTTATTTATTATTAGACTGGTAAGTAGAACAGAGCCACCCACTTGATTTTTGGTGTATTTTTGTCTCTTAGAAGAAACTACCTCCCAAAATTTTAAAGAAAAGAAACATATATAAAAATAAGAGTAAACACAATGAAGGGTTGGAATATGACTATAAAGATGAAAATTTAAAAAAATTCTAAAAAAGGAATTGATAAGTTGGTTAGAAAAAGAAAGAAGACAAAAAAAAAAAAAAAGAGACTGTTTTCAGGCTGGAGACTAGAACAAAGCCCTGTGCTAGATTTAGGGTATATTTTGATCTATTAGAAGAAATTTTATCCTGGGGCACCTGGGTGGCTCAGTGGGTTAAAGCCTCTGCCTTCAGCTCAGGTCATGATCCCAGGGTCCTGAGATCGAGCCCCACGTTGGGCTCTCTGCTCATCAGGGAGCCAGCTTCCCTTCCTCTCTCTCTGCCTGCCTCTCTGCCTATTTGTGATCTCTGTCTGTCAAATAAATAAATAAAATCTTAAAGAAGAAGAAGAAGAAATTGTATCCCAAAATTTTTTAGAAAAAAAAAAAAACAACCCTATATGTATACAAAAAAAATATGGTTAGATTCAATGAAGGATAAAATATGACTAAAATAATAGAGATTTAAAAAGATTTTTTTAGAGAGGTATTGTAAAGATAAACTAGTTAAAAAATGTTGAAAGAGGAAGAGGAAAAGTTAAAAAAATTAGAATAAGAAAAAAATTATAAAAATTTAACTTTGCAAGACTAAAGGATCATGGGGAGAAAGCCATGAATTCCATGCATTGCTTTCCCCTATCTCTGGAGTTCCACTGTTCTCCTTGATCAATGAGCTTGGTCTTGCTCATTGAGCTCCTTGATCAATGAGCTTGGACGGTCTTGCTGATCTTCTGGGGGAGGGACCTGTTGAAGTGATTCTCAAATGTCTTTGCCCGAGGCAGAATTGCACTGCCCTTGCCCGGGGACAGTCTAAGAAATCTGCTTGAGTTTGTTCTCAGGAGTTTTTGTTCCCTAAATGCTTTCTGTAGAGCTCTGGAGGTTGGAAATGAAAATGGCAGCCTCCCAATCTCCAGCCTGGAGGAGCCAAGAGCTCAGGGCCCCACTCCTCAATGCACCCTCAGAGAAAAGGGGTCAGTCATTCCCATCTCCCTGGTCTCCAGCCATGCTCTGGGCTCACCCAGCCTGTGACCGAGCATTTCTATTGCTGATGCACAGACCTGTTTGGAGTCTCCAAACCCAGCAGATTCCTGCCTCCAGAGGAGGAAGATAAGTCTCCCTGGATCTGCTACTTGTGAGGTCCCTACTCAAAAAGCAATGGTCCAACTGTGCCACAGATCATGGTTTAAGGTAACTCTGAGCTGAGAGCTCACTCCCGGGCCCTGTTGCTATAGTCGGCTTCCCTGCTCCGATATCTGGGAGCTCTGCCACACTCATATACCCTCAATCTTTCAGTGACCCTGCAGGCCCTGAGACTACACTGTCCCTGTGAGGGCTCCACACCGGCTTAGCCTCTGGAGCAATATCCCTTAGTGGAGCAGACTTCTAAAAGTTCTGATTTTGTGCTCCGCTGCTCCCCTGCTTGCTGGGAGCTGACCCCTCCCCCTGTGGTCTATCTTCCCATCGCTTCGGATTCACATATCTGCACATCCTACCTTTCAGAAAGTGGTTGATTTTTCTGTTCCTAGATTGTTGCTATTCTTTTCTTCTATCTCCTGTTGAGTTTGTAGGTGTTCAGAATGGTTTGATAACTATCTAGTTGAACTGGGACCTGATGTCATTTCAGTCTGCTACTCCTCTGCCATCTTGCCTCTCTAAATCTGCAGACTAATTTTAAACTGGAAAACCACCTGATACCCATGGATGGTTGGGCTAATTGTCACTTGATCATTTTTGTTCGTATGCTTCCTCAGGGCATCATTCAACTGAACGTGTGTCCTGGGAAGTATAGTGCTGGCAGTGTGTAAAGTGACAGCTAATACTCTTGGTCATACTCTTATTGGGGATGACAAGAGGTGAGTCCAGAAGCCATGGTGATTATAGGTGAGTTAGTGGTACTGCTTGTTTGATTATACTGTCATTCCCGCTATTAGGGTTTGCAAGGAGAAAGGCGCTTGAGAAGGACTTCAGTAAAGTGAGTAAAAATATCAAACTGCTTTGTTTACTTAAAAAAAAGGTACTGAGAAGGAATGAAAAATATGGTAAAACCTTGTTTTTCTAAAACTGGGAGGAATTAAAGATTTTACTGATCTCTTGAGGGGTGGGGACAACAAAGTAAACTTCTCTGGAGAGGGACTGACTGCCTGACAGTTTGAGTTTTGAGTCAGGCTTTAGGGGTCTAAGTCGTAGCTCTGTGACTGATTGGCCAGAGAATCTTACATTTCAGTTCTTGTTGGATAATGCCACACCTTATTCACATGAAGCTGCCTAGAAGGGCCTTTTTTTAATGCTGGAAATGTGACTTAATTACTAAAGTTGTTTAACAAGACAGTAGGTAAAGATATTCAGGTAGGATTGGAGGAATGCCAGGACCCACAGTGCTTGAGACCATGTGGAATGGTAATGATGGAAGATTTGAGTCTTATTAGTGTGTACACTATGTATTGTGCTCACCTAAGAGTCATGTTCTCCTCTAACTTGGCCAAAAATAAGGTCCAAATCAAACCAGAGGGACCCAACAGAAGTCCTCATGCTTTGTAATATACATATTTCACACGGTTGGTGGAATGAAGGTTGTGGAGATGACAAATTTTTTGAAACCCAGGGAAAATGTTATGATTCTGACTTTGTACATTTTACATTTATTTCAACCCTCCTCACACTGCATTTTAATTTATGTGCTTACATATCCAACTCTCTCTTGGGTCTCTGAGTGCCTCTGGGTCATGAACTTCATCTTATTCCTGTATTTTCAGTGTATTTTTAACACCAAGCCTGGGCATCATAGGTCCTCAATGCATTCATTGAATCTAATTGCTTTATTTCGTTTGTTACAGTTTTGAGCTGTAAATGCTGTATTCTAAGTTAGTTTTTACTAGTATTTTTGAATGAAAGAAGACAAGATATTTTTCTGTGACTGCAAATGCTACAATTTCCCCCAAATTCTTAGATTCCCCACACTGAGTTCACATTATACTCAGATGTATTAGGCGGAGTGGGAGTAGCATTAATTTTAAAGGCAAAATGATGTTTTTATAGAATCTGACTTTGACGCCTTTAAATCTAAGTAATTACCAGATATTAAAAATGTCATGTCATGAATCTCTGTGCCTATGATAGCATCTAATGTGTGAGGAACCATCTGTTTAGGTAGCTATTTACAATGTGACAAATAGCTTCTCTCTTGAAACCAAGAAAAAAACCAAAATATGTAGATAAAGAAATCTATTCATGGAGTCATTTTTTTAAACCAACAAAACACTCATGCTTTCACACAGGACTTTAGAAATCAATTTTCTTGGGTGTCATTGACAAAATTATGCATTCTTGTCAATCTCACTTTTCTCATCAAAGATGCAGGGATATCCTGAGATGTATTTATATTAAAAAAATTAACATATAATGTATTGTCTCAGGGGTACAGGTCTGTGATTCATCAGTCTTAAACAATTCACAGTGCTCGCTACAGCGTATACCCTCCCCAATGTCCACCACCCAGCCACCTGATCCCTTCTACCCCGCTCCCCTCCAGCAACCCTCAGTTTGTTTCCTAAGATTAAGAGTCTCTTATGGTTTGTCTCCCTCTCTGGTTTCATCTTGTTTCATTTTTCCTTCCATTCTCCTATGATCCTCTGTCTTGTTTCTCAAATTCCTCATATCAGTGAGATCTTATGATAATTATCTTTCTCTGATTGACTTACTTTGCTTAGCATAATACCCTCTAGTTCCATCCACACCATTGCAAATGGCAAGATTTTGGGGTTTTGATGGCTGCAGAGTATCCCTTTGTGTGTGTGTGTGTGTGTGTGTGTATGTGTGTGTATAATCACATCTTCTTTATCCATATTTAGAATTTTTCCATACTTAGAATTTATCCATATCTAGAAATTTATCCATATTTAGAATTTTTCTAAGAACTGTAAAGGAATATACAAATAGAATTATCATAAAAGGGCAGGTCATCTGGATTGTAGATTACTTCTAGGAAATCTTTGTCAGTTCTATGGACAAAAGAAAGTACAGGTACTTTCTTTCAGTATCTTTTCAGTATCTAAAATGATACTCTCAATTCCCTATGTCTAATATGACCTCTTTGTTTCCCACCCATAGGACTATGGTAGGGCTCCATTAAGTTTGTTGAAACTTGATGAAACTTAATGAAAGCCATGTCTTGGGGAGGCTTAAGAGCCAGAGCCAGAATTATAATTGTTATAGGACATTGGCTTCACACATTACTTCCAGGAGTAAAATGAACTTGGAATTTTATTGACTAATACTATTGTTACATTTTTTTTCAGCCAAATTATTCAAACTTTTAGGAGATAATATTTATGTATTTCAAGTAATTCAGCTTAGAGACTGTTTATTATATGAATAGTAATGAAAACACATTATATTAATTTTAGAATTTATAAGATGTTTGGATAAATATAGTGATAGTTACATATCATGTTTCCCCTTTTTGCTTTGGCTACCAGAAAACAAAGCTCCACTTTTGATTATAATGCTCATTTTAGCAAAAGTCAATTTTAAGAGGGCTGTCCCTAGACTGCTAGCATCAGAAATCACCTGGAGTGCTGTTCATATGGACTCTGGACCTCACCCCAGATCTGGAGTAGATTTCTTGGGCCTTGGGCCTTAATCTGCATTTTATTTTATTAATTTTTTAAAGATTTTATTTATTTGACAGAGAGAGAGAGAGAGAGATCACAAGCAGGCAGAGGCAGGCAGAGAGAGGAGGAAGCAGGCTCCCTGCTGAGCAGAGAGCCTGACGCGGGGCTCGATCCCAGAACCCTGAGATCATGACCTGAGCTGAAGTCAGAGGCTTAACCCACTGAGCACCTAGGCGCCCCTTTTATTAATTTTTTAATTAAAGATATTTATTGAGGACGAGAGAGCACAAGACAGGGGCAGAGGGAGAAGGAGAAGCAGACTCCTCACTGAGCAGAGAGCCTGACATGGGGCTAGATAGATCCCAGGACCCCAGGATGATGACCCAAGCCGAAGGCAGATGCTTGACCGACTGAGCCACTCAGGTGCTCCAGTAATCTGCATTTTAGATGAAACACTGGTTATTCTTAGGCACATTAAAGTTTGAAAATTCCTGGCTTAAGATTTCAGAATCTTGATTCTTCATTCCATTACATGAGTTTTAACTTTTAATAGCCATATTTTATATCTTATAATCACCCATAGCCTTTTTGGAATAGGCAAAGCAGAATAACTAAAAATACTTATGTCGGTTTGGAAAAGATTATTCTGTCTTGGTTTTTGTAATGTACATTCTGCCAGTTTCCTTGTATTCCCTTTCCTGAGGTGTAAGGTCTTCAGATCAACTCCTGTGTTGAAGGAGGTGAGAAAGGAGGCTTGTGGGTAGGAACTGTTAGCTCCTATTTGACCCCTTTGTTCTGGCAGGAGTGCTGGCACAGAGGATCTAAAAAGGCCGGACATAAATCTCATGATTAAGAGTATAAGAGGCCCTGTCTTGGGGTGGGTGCGGTGTGCATGTTGCATCTATTAAACTCTTTCTAGCGCAATGCAAGGATCCTTGGGGGCAGAACTTTTTCAATCCCTTGAGGATAGCAAAGAGCCTGGAACTAAGACTGCAGGGGGAGGGAGGGAGGAGGGAAGGAGCAGAGGTGCTGATTGGTGTCCAGAGCCTAAATTTAACCTATTGGTCTAAGTTGCTGAGAATTGTTATATCCTTGGATATGCCTATTTTTAAAAATATACATTCTGAGCCAAATCTAAGTGATTTTAGTATATGATTGATTCTATAGTACCCCCCGTATCATGGACTCTGTTGAAAAGGAATGGGTTAAATTAGCAGATTTTGGCCTGAAACCAAAATGCTCTTTGGTTTTCTTGAAATATTCCTATTACTCTGTCTGGCCTGTATTCCTTCACTCCCAAATCTCTGCACTCTTTCAGCACCCAACACAGATGGCATTTGAGTCACAGGAAGACCATGTGGCATAATGTAATGACTTACAGGCCAAGAACACCTCAACTCAGGGATGCCAAACCCTCAGGGAATGTTGACACTTGGAAATCTGTGACCAGGCACACTAATTGTAGATTTTTTTCTACCTTGGAGTCCAATGCAGCTTCAGAATCCTAAGGCTATGCCACCAACTAGGTCGGTAAAAAAAGAATCCTATTGGCCATAGTGACCTACCTTTCCTATTCCTCCCAGTCAGAAGTAACCTCTCCTCCTTTAATTCTTTTTAAAAATAGGTTTATCAATTATTGAGTAGATATAAAATATTTATAAAGTGTACATAAGGTAAAGAATGACACAATCTTAAACACCTGTTTATCCACTACCCAATTTAAACAAAAGACCATGAACATTGCCTTTGAACACTCCTGTGGCCTCTCCCTGATTGTATTTTTTTCCTCTTCCATATTAAAAGTAACTACTCTACTAAATTTGGAGATTTTTAATTTCTTGCTTTATTTTATTTATTTTTTTTCTTGTTTTTTTTTCTTTATTTATAGTTTTACTATACATTCATATCCCTAAACAATACATAGTTTAGTTTCTTAAAATTTTGAAAATTTTTGTTTCTTAAAATTCAAGGATAACTAGCATGTATCATTATACATAGTTTGGTTTTTGAATTTTATACAAAAAGGAACAGTGTATTTTTGAGACTTTTTTTTTTCACCTGAAGATAAATTGGAGATTCATGTAGGTTGTTATGGGCTGGTGTAGTTTATTCATATCTGCTCCTGTATAGTATTTCAGTGTAGTAATATACCCAACATATCTATTGAACCATTTACAGATGCTTGCATGATTATAGTTGGGACTATTAAGAACAATTTTCTTTATGTAGCCATCCAAGCCTCACTCAAAAAAATTGAAAAATCCCCCAAATACCAGCTCTCTTTATACCATAAAGAACTGGAAAATCAACAACAGATTAAGCTAACCCCATGCACAAGAAGGGAAATAATCAAGTTTAGAGCAGAGATCAATGAGTTAGAAACTAGAGATACAGTAGAAGACCTCAATGAAACTAGAAGTTGGTTCTTTGAAAGAACCAATAAGATCGATAAACTACTGGCCAAACTAAGGCCAAAAGAAGAGAGGACCCAAATTAATAAAACTATGAATGAAAGGGGAGGGATGACTAACACCAAGCAATAGAAGCAATCAACAGGTATTATTGTCAAGAGTTATATGCCAATAAGTTAAGCAACCTGGAAGAAATGGATGTATTCCTAGAAACCTATAAACTTCCAAGACTGAAACAGGAAGAAATTGACAACCTGAATAGACCAATATCTAGTAACAAGATTGAAGCAGTGATCAAAAACCTCCCAAAAAACAAGAGCCCAGGACCTGATGGATTCCCTGGGGAATTCTACCAAACATTCAAAGAAGAAAAAATACCTATTCCCCTGAAGTGCTTTCAAAAAATAGAAGGAAAACTTTTTCTATGAAAGCTCTTTCTGTGAAGCCAGCATTACCCTGATCCCCAAACCAGGCAAAAACCCCTTCAAAAAGGAGAATTTCAGACCAATACCCCTGATGAATATGGATGCCAAGATTCTCAACAAGATCCTAACTAATAGGATCCAATAGTACATTAAAAAGATTATCCAGCATGACCAGGTAGGATTTATCCCTGGGATGTAAGGGTGGTTCAACATTAGCAAATCAACCAATGTGATAGAACGAATAAGAGAGAAGAACCACAAGGTCCTCTCAACTGATGCAGAAAAAGCATTTGTGAAAATACAGCATACATTCTTGATTAAAACTCTTTAAATTATAGGGATAGAGGGAATATTTCTCAACTTCATAAAATCTATGAAAAACCCACAGTGACTATCCCTCTCAATGGGGAAAAGCTGACAGCCTTCCCTTTGAGATCAGTAACATAACAAGGATGCCCACTCCTGCCACTGTTGTTCAATATAGTACTAGAAGTCCTCGCAACAGCAATCAGACAACAAAAAGAAATAAAAGGTATTCAAATTGGCAAAGAAGAAGTCAAACTCTCTTTACAGATGACATCATATTTTATATGGAAAACCCAAAAGACTCCACCCTCAAACTACTAGAACTCATACAGCAATTCAGTAATGTGGCAAGATACAAAATCAGTGCACAGAAGTCAGTTGCTTTCTTATACACTAACAATGAAAATATAGAAAGGGAAATTAGAGAATCAGTTCCATTTACTATAGCACTAAAAACCATAAGATAGCTGGGAATAAACCTAACCAAAGAGGTAAAGGATCTGTACTCAAGGAACTACAGAACACTCATCAAAGAAATTGAAGAAGACATGGAAGAGCATTCCATGCTCGTGCATCGGAAGAATAAACATTGTTAAAATGTCTATACTGCCTAGAGCAATCTATACTTTCAATGCCATTCCGATCAAGATTCCATTGGCATTTTTCAAAGTGCTGGAACAAACAATTCTAAAATGTGTATGGAATCAGAAAAGACCCCAAATTGCTAAGGAAATATTGAAAAAGAAAAACAAAACCGGAGGGCATCACGTTGCCTGATTTTAAGCTTTACTACAAAGCTGCGATCACTAAGACAGCATGGTACTGGTACAAAAACATACACTTAGACCAGTGGAACAGAGTAGAGGACCCAGATATGGACCCACACCTCTATGGTTAAATAATCTTCAACAAAGCAGGAAAAAAATATACAGTGGGAAAAAGTCTCTTCAATAAATGGTGCTGAGAAAATTGGACATCTATGTATAGAAGAATGAAACTTGACCATTCTCTTACACCATACACAAAGATAAACTCGAAATGTATAAAAGACCTCAACGTGATGCAGGAATCTATCAAAATCCTAGAGAAGAACATAGTCAGTAACCTCTTTGACATTGGCCACAGCAACTTCTTTTAAGACCCGTCTCCAAAGGCAAAGGAAAGAAAAGTGAAAATGAACTTTTGGGACTTTATCAAGATAAAAAGCTTCTGCACAGCAAAGGAAACAATCAACAAAACAAAGAGGCCACCCTCGGAATGGGAGAAGATATTCGCAAATGACACTACTGACAAGGGCTGATATCCAAGATCTATGAAGAACTCCTCAAACTCAACACTCAAAAAAAGATAATCACATCAAAAAATGGACAGAAGACATGAACTGACACTTCTCCAAAGAAGACATACAAATGGCTAACAGACACATGAAAAAATGTTCCCCATCGTCATTAGCCATCAGGGAGATTCAAATCAAAACCACATTGAGATACCACCTTCACCAAATGGCCAAAATTAACAAGATGGTAAACAAATGTTGGAGAGGATGTGGAGAAAGGGAACCCTCTTGTACTGTTGATGGGAATGCAAGTTGGTGTAGCCACTTTGGAAAACTGTGTGGAGATTCCTTAAGAAATTAAAAATAGAACTACTCTATGACCCTGCAGTTGCACTACTGGGTATTTACTGCAAAGATACAGATGTAGTGAAAAGAAGGGCCGTCTGTGCCCCAATGTTCATAGCAGCAATGGCTATAATTGCCAAACTGTAGAAAGAGCCAAGATGCCCTTTAACAGATGAATGGATAAAGAAGATATGGTCCATAAAAACAATGAAATATTATACCTCCTTTAGAAAGGATGAATACCCAACTTTTATATCAACATGGAAAGGACAGAAGGAGATTATGCTGAGTGAAATAAATCAAGCAGAGAAAGTCAATTATATGGTTTCACTTTCTTGTGGAGCATAAGGAATAACATGGAGGACATTAAGAGAAGGAAAGGAAAAGTGAATTGGAGGAAATTGGGGGGGGGAGATGAACCATGAGAGACTGTGGACTCTGAGAAACAAACTGAAGGTTTTGGAGGGGAGGGGATGGAGGGAATAGGCGAGCTTGCTGGTGCGTATTAAGGAGGGCACCTATTGCATGGAGCACTGGATGGGGTGCCTAAACAATGAATCTTGTGACACTAAAAAAATAAAATAAAATAAAAAAGAAATACACCATGCTACATGATTGTTGGATTCAATTTTATGTTGTCAAACTATAAATTCTACAAATTCAATAAATACATAAATTTGTCCAAAAAAAAAAAGAACAGTTTTCTTATGCCTTGGGTGTAGTCAGTTAAGTGTCTGACTCATAGTTTTGGCTCAGAGCGTGATCTTGTGGTTGTGATCTCAGAGTCATGAGATGGAGCCAGGCATTGGGCACTGTGCACAGTTCAGAGTCTACATAGAACCGTTTCTCCTTCTGCCCTCTCCCTTCTTCAAGTAAATAAATCTTCAAAAAAATTTTTTTTCTTGTAAATCCTCTTGTATATGTTTTGAGGTATAAGAGTTTCTCGAGGGATCTACCCGGGAGTGAAATTCCTGGGCCATACGTGTAAACCTGCTCAGCCATATTAAAGGCCAAATTGTTTCCAAATTGGTTATATCCATGTACACTTTCACCATCAGTACATAATTTCGAAGAGCATGATGATGATGGATGGCTAACTCACACAGTTCACTGTGCCCGGTAGTCCTCTGAGCACTTCACACCTATACACTCATCTGGTCCCCGCAGCAGCTCTAAGTGTCCTCATTGCACTACATGCCTGCCAGCCCTGAAAGTGTCCTTTATATTTTGCATATCTAGTGGATGGGGAAGGTAACTTATTGTGGTTTTTACTTTGTATTTCTGTGGTTACCGATGACATAGAGCATCTCTTCCTAGGTCTATGGAGTGCTTGTTCAAGTCCTTCCCTCATTTTTAAGTTGGGGTTTCTTTGGTTATCTTTAAGTCCTAATACCTATACTTTTTCTGCTTTCTGTTGTAACTCTGCATCCTGTCTTATTTCTTCCAACAAATTGTGAGCTCCCAAAGAGACTGATAGTGTTTTAGATGTTTGTGTTCTCACAGAGTCAAGCATTATGATTTGAACCTGGTCATTGCACAGGAATACTTATTTTTGGAAGTTTGTACCCTTTTACCAACCTCTTCCTATTTTCCTTAGCCCACAAACACCACTTTTCTATGAGTTTCTTCCTTCCTTCCTTCCTTCTCTACATATAAATGCTACCTTGAAGTATTTGCCTTTCTCCGGCTGGCTTTTTCACTTGTGTATTTTACTCAAGGCTCATCCATATTGTAAAGAGCAGAATTTCTTTCTTTCTCATGGCTCAATAATATGTGTGTGTGTGTGTGTGTGTGTGTGTGTGTGTGTGTGTATCTTGGTGTGATATTGTGATTTACAATTAGAAATTTGGATTTTTTTGTCCTTGTGTCTGTTACAGAGTTTCTAATACTCTTGGAATTTTCTAAGTGATGTGAGCAATAGTTTTTTTCTTAATGAGGTGACTTTTGTAAAGCAAAACGGGGGCTGGTTGCCAGTGGAGTTAGCCATGTGATTAGAGGGTTGGAACTTATAGTCCCAGAAGGGCAGAAGAGCTGTAGGGTTCATCAGTTGCCAATGGCCAATGACTTAATACATCATGACTATGTAATGAAGCTTTTCTAAGACCCTAAAAGGTCGCGGTTCAGAGAGCTTCTGGGTTGGTGAACACATGGAGGGACTGGAAGGGGAGTGCACCTAGAAAGGGAATGGAAGCTCTGTGCCCTTCTCCATGCCTTGCGCTATGCTTCTCTCCCATTTGGCTGCTCCCAAGTTATATCCTTTTGTTATAACCCGGTAAGCAAAATGTTTCTATAGGTTCTATAAGCTGTTTTAGTAAGTTAATCAAAGCCAAGGAGAGGGTTTTAGAAACTTCTTTTTCATTATCTAGTCAGTTAGAAGCACAGGTAATATGTAACCTAGGCTTGCAATTGACCTCTGTGTGGAGGATTGTCTTGTGGGGGTGAGCCCTTTTATCTGTGGAATCTGATGCAGTCTCCAGGTAGTGTCAGAATGGAGTTAAATTGAGTTGAAATCTTGGACACTCTGCTAGTGTTTGAGAATTGCTTGTTGGTGTGAGGAAACCTACACACAGTTCTGCAGTGAACATGAGAGAGCAGATCTCTCTTCAATACCCTATTTTCATTTCATTTGAATATACAGAACTAGGATTGCTAGATCATATGGTAGTTCTATTTCTAATTTTCTGAGGAACTGCCATACAGTTTTCCATAGTGGTTATACCAGTTTACATTCCTACCAACAGTGCACAAGGCTTTCTTCTCCTCTGTCCTTGCCAGTACTTATTTATCTTCTTGATGTAGCCATTCTATTAGGTGTGAGGTGATATTTACGTTTTGATTTCCCTGATGAGTGATGTTGAATACCTTTTCATGGATATACTGCTTAGCCATTTGTAGGTCTTCTTTTAAATATCTGTTCAGTTATTCTACCCAGTTTTTAATCAGATTTTTTTTGGACTATTGAGTTGTAGGAGTTCTTATACTTTGGGTATTAAACCCTATAAGATACATGATTTGCAAATACTTTCTCATCTTCTTTGGTTTGTCTTCACATTTTATTGATGGTTTGGTACTGTGCAGAAGATTTTAATTTGATAGAGTTCCACTTGTTTGGCTTTTGTTGCTTTCAGTGTCCATAGGAATATTTATTGAATGAAATAAAGACCGGTTTTGCTTTATAAAGTGGTAATCCTTTCCCCCAGTCTAGCCTGAAACATTTCCCGTCACAGATTAACTGAATACTTGCCAGGGATGTTGCAAAAGGAATTCCTCCATTGGGAAGGAGGTTGGACTATGTAACATTAACTTTCTTCCAACTCTAAAATTTTTCAATCTCTGTGAAAATCTTTGTCCTATCTAGGAAAGTTCCCTTTGTATCTTGCTTCTAAGCCTTGACCAACCAGCTTCCTAGATCACTTAGGTTTTGTTTTTAAGTAAGTGACTAACTTTATCATGAAATACAACACAGATATGCAGACAAGTACATTAAAGTATATGGATAATATAGTACTCAATTTTTAATACAATCTGTATTGTGATGTTGGGTAACAGATCAGTCACCTTTAGAAATTCAGCCTCTTGGGATGATCTAGAGATCATCAGTTGGCAAACTGGTCGTGGGCCACATGTGGCTCAATGTCTGGTTTTGTAAATAAAGATTTTTTAGAACACAGTCATGCTAATTTGATTTCTTATCCTCTATGGCTACTTTCATGTTACAACAACGGAGTTGAGTAGTTGTAGCAGAGACATATATGGCTTGCAAAGCATAAAGTATTTACTCTTTGATCCTTCATAGAAAGTTTGCCAACTGCTGTTCTAGAGTCTGATTTGGAAAAACAGAACTGCTTCTATGTCCTGTGTGGTATCTTCTTCTCAATAAAAGTAGTCTAGAAAACCTTTGTTTAAGAAGAGGAAGTTAAATAATTATAACATTCAAAAATGTTAAGCTCTAGGATCTATTTTAATGAAATCTTAAGAATAGCCAGAAACTAAACCCAAAGCAAATTACCTCTAAATCTTGACCTCCTTAAGGGTATACTGAACTGCATCAACAACATTTTATAACGAAAAGACTAGAGCAACCCAATAATTTTTTAGGTCACAGGGTATAACTAATTGAATAGAAAGAGATCAACATCTTGAGATTATATCCCTGGAGAAGGCAACACCTGAAACAGATTGAGTTTTTTGATTAACTTATTCCTCAGTGAGTAGAGGTGAAACATCCAAACAGATGAAAATACTTGATGGGAAATAGAGCTAGAGCATGCATCATTCTGGAATTGACATTTGGGACGTGCACATGCACACTGCCCCCTTCCCCACACCACACCACACACACACACACACACACACACACACACACACGATGTGTTTAGTCAAATACAAACCAGGAGGAGAAGACCCCTGTCTGTATGTTTTCTACTTGGACAAAAAAAGTTTTGGCTTTAATTCTTTTTTACAACTGTCAATTTCACTATAGCAAAATCAGTCTAATTTTCTTTGGACCGTCTCACAAATGAAAAAGTAGGGAATAGTTTTTACTTAACTGCCTATAGGGTAAGTGCAGTTGAAGCCCAATGATTGTGTCAAGTTAATTAAAGAAAAAATTTCCAGTGTAATATCTCCTCCAAGCTGTATTTCAGTCTAAAGGTCTGATATGCTCAGGGGTGGGATACCTTTTGTTGTGTTTCTCTGAGGCGAAGAGTGAGTTGTAATTTGAGAAAGGGCTGTACAGTTCAATGCCTGATTACACCACCTTCCTCCTCCTTCCTTCTACAATTAAAAAAAATATATATCTTTTCAAATTTGCATTTGAAGAATGCTTGTGTAGGGTTTCTGAGTGAAAAACTAAACACATTAAAATAGCTGTCTTTGAAACAGAATTTTTTTCCCTTTCCTCCAGAAAATAACTACTGGAAATACAGCTCTTTGGAAATCTTTTTTTAAAAGATTTTTATTTATTTGATAGAGTGAGAGATCACAAGTAGGCAGAGAGGCAGGGATTGAGAGACGGGGGACACAGGCTCCCTGCTGATCAGAGAGCCTGATGTGGGGTTCGATCCCAGGACCCCGAGATCATGACCTGAGCCTAAGGAGAGGCTTAACCCACTGAGCCACCCAGGCTCCCCAGGAAATCTATTTCTTAAAAATGATGTGTGGAATATAGGTGAGTTGGAGATTAGAAGGAGGCCACAGACCCTCTCTTCTAAGAAGAGTGATCCATGTTCATGTGAATACGTATCTCTTGCATTATTAGTTCCTTTATATCCTTCATCAAAGCAGGTGTAAATGACAGGTGGCAGTGTGATACAGTGGTTGGGAGTTCAGTATTTGTCATCACACCTGGGATCGCTTCCTAGATCCAAGACTTCCTAATTGTGTGACCCTGGGAAAAGCTGTTTGTCCTCTCAGAATTTTAAGGACCTCACCTGAAAACTGCTAGCAATACTGATTGATGTCTACTATAGTGTTAAGTATTAAATGAAATAATATTTATAAAAGCCTTAATGTAGTACCTAGAATATAGTAAAGGAGTGAGAGAAAAAATGAGCAGGACACTCACAAGCTTGTTAGTTGCTACTCCAGGGATGAAGCTACTGACATGGTATAGATTATTTGTGTGTGTGTGTGTGTATGTGTGTGTGTGATTGCCATTATGACATTTTAGAGGTAAGAGCCTTATAAAGGAAAACATTTAATAGCTTTCTCCCACCTGCGTTTTTAGATACGTAGATTTTTTAAAAATTTGCAATCCATACTGTAACCACAGACTTCTTACCAATCACTGATAAAAAGCAGCACTGAATAAAGGTGCCAAAAGGCTAAATGATGATAGTAAACATTTAATGAGTGCTTCCTATAATGCCCGGTGCTACTTGTTAAGGAACTAGTTCTCTTAATCTTCATAAGACCTTAGAAGGTAAAAGTTCTTATTCCCATTATGCAGGAGGGGAAGTAACCTATCCAGGTTACACAGGTAGGAATGGGTAGACCCAGAGCTCAAGGCCCTGAAGTCTGGCTCCCGAGTCTGTTCTGGGCATGCCATTGTGTCCTGGATGCTCAGATTTTCCTGACCTCTTCTCAGCAGTGAGTAGAGTGGTTTCTGGGGCTGAGGCTGTTAGAATGAACTCCTGGGAGAAGTCTGCAGAGATCTAGACCCATGTTTGAACTCACATAAGTTAATGGTTTGGTTCAAAATCACCCTAGCGATTCAGCACCAGAAATGACTCAGGGCCTCCCTACCTGGGAAGATGAGGTCTTGCTGTCTCAGTTTACTTTTTTTTTTCCTAGATCTTTCATTATGGGGGTCAAAGAGTATAGACTCTAATATAGTTGTTGGAGTCTGTTGATAGGATATCTTTTGAGGACCTTTTTAATGTGAAGGGGCTACTTGAATTTGTCATAAAGAAATAATTGTAACCTTTAAGAGTTGTTTCTAATGATTAATTTAAGACTAAAGAAAATCCCCTTCATCTTCAGGGCCCACCTGGTCAGTTGATTTTTTTTTTTTGCATTTATTTCTTTTACAAATACTAATCAAAAAAGGAAGAAGGAATGCCTTTTCAAATAACTCCTAGCCTTTTCCTTTCCTCTGGGGTAATTTTCTTTGCAGACTACATTTTTAAGAACTGGCTAGGAATGAATAGAAGATGAGCAAAGAATGATTATGTAGGAGAAAAATACCCAGGTAGTCCTATTTAAGGTTACTCTGTAGGGACACTGCCAAATGTCTTAGATGGAACACACAGGTATTCATTTTTTTAATTAATTTATTTTTTAAAGATTTTATTTGTTTATTTGTCAGAGAGAGAGAGAGTGCACAAGCAGGCAGAGTGACAGGCAGAGGCAGAGGCAGAGAGAGAGAAGCAGGTTCCCTGCTGAGCAATGAGCGCTGATGCGGGACTCGATCCCAGGACCCTGGGATCATGACCTAAGCCGAAGGCAGCGGCTTAACCAACTGAGCCAACCAGGTCCACCAACACACAGGTATTCAGTCCAGGATTTTAGCATTGCGAGGCACCTCAGAAACCATATAGTCCCCATTTTTG
Source organism: Mellivora capensis (assembly GCA_004024625.1). Classification (NCBI taxonomy): domain Eukaryota; kingdom Metazoa; phylum Chordata; class Mammalia; order Carnivora; family Mustelidae; genus Mellivora; species Mellivora capensis. Next base: position 8,357 of record PISX010017154.1, on the reverse strand, counting down.
CATGTAAGGAAGCCGAGAAAAAGCAATTGAGCAACATCTTTTTGTATTCTGAACTGACTGCTGGGAAGATTTGGGATCTTTCACAAAGAGAGTCTATAAATTAGACATTTTCTAAGTTTTATGTGGGAGAAGGAAAATGTTGCCTTTGTTGCATGTAAAACTTGGCAATAAACAGTGCCTTATATTTTGTAATGATACTGCTTGGCCTTCAGACTTATTTAATTTAATCCCTATCTTTCCACTTCCTTCCACAAAATGAATCTTTGTGTCTACAAAGATTATTTTCCAACCTTTTGCTTATACTAATATTCCCCATTCAGGAATTGTGATTTACTCTTTTGATTTTCACTTATGACTAGGAATACTCTTTTTTTAATTAACATATAATGTATTATTTGCTTCAACGGTACAGGACTGTGAATCAGTCTTACACAATTCACAGCACTCACCATAGCACATAGCCTCCCCAGTGTCCATAACCCAGCCACCCTATCCATCCTCCCCCACCCCTCAGCAACCCTGTTTGTTTTGTGAGATTAAGAGTCTCTTTGGGTTTATGACTAGGAATGTTCTTACACTGTCATTTCATTGTCATTTTTCACTGTCTTTAGAAGATAGTGCTTAATATTTTTGAAAATGTCCTTTTTCTTCCTCTCTGCCACAGCAAGGAGTTTCAATAGACTTCTATATTTTTGCAGGCAAATGAGGATGAATATATACTTGAGTTTTCTGTGGAATCTTACTGTATTTGAAGGCAATGTGAGTCAGTAAGGTAGATAATTAAAATTTAATTAACATACACAAATTAGAGATTATAGCAGCTGAGTTCCAGTGTTGTTTTCTGCCACAAGGAAGAATAAAAATACAAGACTCCTGGTCATTTAAAGTCCAGAAAAGACAACTCCTGTGTCTCCTTTTCTGGTCTGCTCTGGGGCTGCCCTTCCTATTGGAGATTGCATGGTGTGCTGGAAAGAACCCTGGACAGAAAGCTGTAGGATCCAGGTTCATGGGCTGACTCTGCCCCCCTACACCCTGTTAGGTTTGGGGTGTATAACATTACCTCTGTAGTCCAAAGTTCTCTCATTTGTCAATTTAGGTTATGGCTTAGACCAGTGATTGTCAGTCCTGGCTATGCATCTTGGTCAGTTGGAGAGATTTTGTTTCCTGGATATTTTATTATGACTCTATTAAAACAGAAATGTTGGTTGAATTTTATAGTGAACACCCACCACCTGGATTCTACCATTAACACATTATCTATTAGTTGGGGGGGGTCTTTAAAATAAACACAGATTCACTGACCAACTCATACATGTTATAGAATAAATATCTCTGGGCTTAGGGAAGGTGAAGAGGGGAAATTTCTTTATATACTTGTGTTTGAGATTTTGTTTCATAGTGAACATACATTAAAACTGCTATTACTAAAAACTACCCTAGCAAAACAAACACTTACACACATTATTCTTGGACTCCAACCTCCAAAGAGTGATACAGCAGGTCTGGGGTCGGTCTTTGGCACCTCTATTTTTGAAAAGTGGGCAGGATTGAGAACACAGAACTATGCAGTCACTGAAGTGCCACTGAAGGTTTAGTATTCTAAGGGGCTATGAACTCCCTTTTTTTGTTTACCAGAAGTCCCCTCCATAGCAGATTGGTTTCAGTTTCCTCTAGATTGGTTCCATATTTTTCCTGGTTCATATAGGCGTGCAGCTGAGTGCTGCCTTGTCATAATAATGAGTCTGCAGCATAAGGAACATCCCAATGTAAGTGGAGGAAACCTCAGTTTCAAGCAATGCAGACTGGCTTCCTGCCCTCTTTTTTTTTCCCCCCAATTCTAACTTGGGACAGTTTGATATCTCTCTAAAGCCCTTAAAACTACCTTCTTTTCCTCTTTCTTTGTAGATGATTGCCTGGTTTGTTATGATTCAGACCGTTGCTGTTCTAGGTGGCTTCCTATTCTCCTCCATTGGTTCCGTTCAAACATGCTTGCTCCCCAGGGAAACCCTCTTTAACCTCTCAGATCTGGGCTGGGTGCACTAAGCTCCCCAAACATCTTGGCCATTCCTCCTTTTGAGGTACTTTTCTCAGTCATGTTGCAGTTGCTTATCTGTGCTTCTTCGTGTCTTCCTTACCGTGCTGTCTTATGTATGTTCTGTCTTTTGGTGGCACGCAGTAGGTGCTTGATATCTAGGTTCCAGATGTTTATCTCTCTGTATCAGTGACCCATGTCAATATGAGTTTCTTGCTATCCTTGATGAGACTTTCGTGTTTCCAAAAGATTTGTATTTGTCAGCCATTTAAATATTAATATTTTATTCAAGTTACTAATTTGAAATTCTAGTTGTTCCTTAAACTTTTAAACTCAAACTTTTTATTCAGTTTTAAATTTAAATGTTAATAGTCACAAGGAATCTGGTTACAGTTTGGTCTCATTTAGTTAATTAAATTCTCTTAAACACTCAACTGCATTAATAATTTTAAAATTGTTTTGTTTTTAAGACCTCATTTTCCTGCCTAATAAAAATGTTCTTAATTCTTACAAATCTAATAAATGTATAATGTGGTGAAACTTCTCCTAAACCTTCCAGTATTATAACAAGTTTAGCAAAGTTCTGACTTACTTTTTTTTTTCTTTAATATCTGTTACCCATGCAAAGTGTGAGTTTCCTGTAGGCTTCTTGTATCCCTCATGTCTGGAATGGAGATGGAAGCAGAGCAGGTGTTCAATACATATTTGTTAAATGAATGAGGAAATCTAAGTTTAGAGTCAAACGTGTGTGTGTGTGTGTGTGTGTGTGTGTATGTACACACTTGCCTTCAAGAGACAGAGAAATAGGGACGCCTGGGTGGCTCAGTTGGTTAAGCGGCTGCCTTCGGCTCAGGTCATGATCCCGGCGTCCTGGGATCGAGTCCCACATCGGGCTCCTTGCTCGGCGGGGAGCCTGCTTCTCCCCCTGCCTCTGCCTGTGCTCGCTCTCTCTCTCTCCCTCTCTCTCTGACAAATAAATGAATACAAAAATCTTAAAAAAAAAAAAGAGACAGAGAAATAGACCTACAGGATAGAACTGAAGACTCTAGGAAAGTCTCAGAGAAACATTCAAACCCATTAAGGGAATAATGGAAAATAAGTGCTAAGAAAAAAAAAGTAAGAGTTGACACGGCAAAATTTAGAGAGAAGGATGCTACAGGGTGAGGTAGTTTCGTGAAGTGCAAAGTGGCTCTGCCAGCTTCTGACTTACTTTATAACTTGAAGTCACAGAGTCACATAATTTACACTGGAATTGCAATGGTCATCTGTCAGCTAATCCAATATGCCATACTCTCTTAAACATTATAAACACTTCAAATATTGAATGCAAAAATACTGATATGACAGATTTAATTTAAAACATTATTTACATGAATTTCTAGATACTCCCAGGCTTAAGGGATGTTTACCCACCAAAAAGAGGAATTCTACCATCAACCATTCCACTAGGTTTTGAGGTCAGGAGGTGCTGATGTCCAGGTAGATTTTTCTTAAAAATATGGGGGACATGTAGACTGCTCTTTCGTAGTTGCTATGCCAGGGATGTCTCCAAATCCACATGTCCACATGGAATGAATGGTCTTACAGTCCTCATCTGATGGATTCTGGTTATATCTTCTGTAGTCTGTTTTAGGTCTGTAATCCTCCATCCTGGTTGTTTCACTACTAGACTGGTTAAATCCAATCTATTTACTGCTTGATTGTATTCCATTTTCTCTTTTCTCATTCCAGTGTTTGTAGCTATTTAGATAATATCTGATTGTATTCTGTGAGTTTCTGTAGTTCTGCTGACATAGTCTTTGATGACAGTTAATAATTGTTTTGCTATGAAGGACACTTTTATTATCCCTAACATGGATTTTGGAAGACTATGGGGGAGGGGAAAGGGCAATATTTAATAAATGATAATTACTGATCACTTTATTTTGGCTGACCAAAGACAAATTTAACTTCCTATCAGAGCTTCTTATTTGCATGAGCTAATCAGTACTACAAAATAGATTGATAGAATTCCAATCAAAAGGAAAATTGTTTGTTTATTTGTAGTCTGATCAGTGCATATCCCTAACATCTGTTGGGCTTATGGGCAAATGAAATCATTTCTCAGGTCCTCCTCATTTCCTTTGCAGGTATCAGGGGGTGGACTACAACTTAATCTTAAAAACATATCTGTTTTCCTTCCTTTCTCAATGGCTGCTTCATTCTTTCCATCTTTTTGGGACCTTTCTTATTCACTGCCTTTACCTACCACATCTCTGATTTCCACCTTTCACTCTTCTCTTTGGTCCATAAGCATCTTTCCCTTGTTAAAGAAGTTCCTGCTTGATTTTGAATTCCTGTGAGCATTTTTTCATCTACCCTGCTTTTTTGTTGTTCGGCTTAATTGGCATTTAAGTTCCAGTATTTTCTCTACTTCTCTTCCTTCCTCTCTGACCAGTCCTTTGTCACTTTCATTAACTTTCATTTTCTTCTCATAGAGGCGGAGGGAGAATAATGAGCACAGGTTTTGGAGTCAGGCAGATCTAGATTTGAACCTCAGCTCTGTCATCAATAGGTATGTGACCTTGGGAGGTGCCATACTTTGCTGAGCTTCAGTTTCCTTCTCTGTAAATGAGAATGATAACACCTCACTTATAAGTCATTATAAGAATTAAAGGAGTGGGGGCGGGACAAGATGGCGGGGAACTAGGAGGAGGCACCGTTTCAACCTTTACCCTAAAGTGAGCTGATTACCTACCAAAGAACTCTGATCACCCATGAAATCAGCCTGAGATTAGAATTATACACGTCTGGATCTCTACGGGGGCAGAAGATGCCAGTGGGCCGGTAAAGCGGAGTGGGAACGTCGGACTGGTATCAGAACATAAACAAAAAGGGAAGGGATCCACCAGAGGCGACCCATTGGAAAGTAATACCCCAATATGAGAGTGCCTTGCGTCTGGGGACCAGCATTAACTTGGAGTCTGGTAGGAAGCACTCAAAAAGAGCAAAGGATCGTGGGGGGAAATTGTGGGAATTGGGAGGGTTAGGGACAGGGGCTTAAGTCCCCAGACCGAGGACAGCCAACCTGGTGCTGAGCTAGAGAGAGTGCGGCAAAGAAACCAGGTCTTGGTCCCTGAGCCGCGAGGAGCGCAGCTGAGGATGCGTGGGGTGCGGCTCCTGTGAGGGCCTGGGAGTCTCGCCAGCTGGCAGAAACACAGCCTTTTTACAGTCCCCACGCATTCGCCGCACTGTGCTATCAGAGCCTGGGTCGCGCCTCACACCCTGCCCTGAGACAGGTTCGTGGAAGCACCAGCCCTGAGCTCTCGGTCCCCGAAAAGGCTGAGTGCTCCCTGCCTGCCCAGCAGGAAAATCTCAGTGTGCGATCGCTGCTTGGAATCTCTCTGGTGGTCTGGAGTTGCCCAGACAGCCACCGCTGTTGTGGTTTTGGGTACAAGCAGGAGTTCCTATGTCCCCAGAGACCGCGACTGGGAATGTGCTCTGCCAGCGACCAAGGGGGAACTTATGTGCTCTGCAGCACCCAGAGGGGAACAGACTGAGGCTTCTCTCTAAGAGGGAGGTTTGGGTGCAGTTTGCTTTCCTCTAAACCTCCAAGAACCATCAAGAGCTGCCAAGGGGAGAGAAAACAAATGAACAAACATAAAAACCTCCAGAGAACAAAAGCCTGAAAAACCGGTTTCCTCAGAGCCCACCCCCTTGAGGGGGGCAGGAGGACTTAACTCCGGAAGCACTGCCTGAAAACCCACAAGGCAGGCCCCACCCCCAGAAAGCCAAATGTGGGGGGGACAAAAAAACAAAACAAAAACATGACAAGAGAACAACCACCACTACTTCATAGATACAACTTTTATTTTTAATTCATTCCCACTATTCTGGTTCATTTATTTATTTATTTTTTATTTTTTATATAGATATTTCTTTAGCCTATTTACCATCACAGTGAGATGTCCAGTACATCAAATTCCACAATAACCTTTTAACCTGAACTTTTTGATACATATACCCGTGTTTTTCTTTTGCTTTTCTATTTTTATAATTTTTAAATTTTACTTTAGTTCATTCTTTTCTTTATTTTTATTTTTTAATATTCATATTGAGTTAAACTTCAAGGTAACCCCCTTTCCCCAATCAATGCTACCCCTATAGGTAAACCAATTTTTAATCCCCCTTTATCTTAGGAAAGTTGAGTCCTTTAACAAAGATATCAAGATACATCCAGGAAGAATCAAAATAACCTTCCTCACTCACACTGAGAATTTATAACCACTCTCCCATCTTTTTCTTCTGCCAGTGTTTCTGTGTATTTGTGTTTGTCCTGGTAGTATATAAATCTTATACTTGGGGCTCTTTTTAACGAGGTTCCTTTGTTTTGTTTGTTTTGCTTCTATATATATATTTTTTTCTTCTCATCATATACTTTTATCAGTCTTTTTGTTTGTCTGTTTCTGTTTGTATACTTCATAAATCTTACGTTGGGGCCCATTAGGGCTGAGCCTTCTCTCTTATCTTTCTTTTTTTTCCTTGTCTGTCTCTCTCTTTTTTCTCTTTCTTTTTTAATTTCATTTGGGTGGGGACTCTTGATTGCTCAGAAGCATTCCAGGGTGCACCTTCACTGCACCAAGGTCGATACATCCAGCTACAACCATTCAGCCATCTCTCACCAAAATGACTGGAGGAGGAGGAATGCCCAACAGAAGAAAAATTCAGAGGATGGGCCTTCTGCAACAGAGCTAATGGCTACCAACATAGACAATATGTCGGAAAGGGAATTCAGGCTAACAATTATCCAGGCAATAGCTAGGTTGGAGAAAGCCATGGATGACAAAACGGAATTGATTAGGGCAGAACTGAAAGCCACCAGGGATGATGTTCACAATGTTAGGGCAGAACTGAAAGCCACCAGGGATGATGTTCACAAAGCTCCCAATGAGTTCCAATCTAATCTAAATTCCCTAAAAGCTAGGGTAACTAAGACAGAAGATAGAATTAGTGATCTGGAGGACAAACAGAGAAAAAGGTTCAGGAGGAAGCCTGGAACAAACAGCTTAGAAGCCACGAAAACAGAATCAGGGAAATAAATGTTGCCATGAATCATTCCAACGTCAGAATTATTGGAATCCCTGAAGGGGAGGAGAAAGAAAGAAGTCTAGAAGATAGAGTGTAACAAGATCTCCATGAAAATTTTCCCAATTTCACGAATGGAACCAGCGTTGATATACTACAGGCAGAACGGTCTCCCCCCAAGATTATAGATTCTCGAAAGTTCTCGAGACACCTGATAGTAAGAATGAGGAATTATAATTCTAGAGAAACTCTCTTGAAGGCAGCTAGGACAAAGAAGTTCCTTACGTACAGAGGAAAGCCCATCAGAATAAAGTCAGACCTGTCCACAGCAACCTGGCAAGCCAGAAAGGGCTGGCAAGATATATTCAGGGCACGAAATGAGAAGAACATGCAGCCAAGAATACTTTATACAGCAAGACTGACATTCAAAATGGATGGAGAGATTAAGAGTTTCCAAGACCGGCAAGGCTTAAAAGAGTATGCGACCACCAAGCCGACACTGCAGGAAATATTAAGGGGGTTCTATAAAAGAGGAAGAATCCTAAGAATATCATTGAACAGAAATATAGAGACAATCTACAGAAAGAAAGACTTCAAAGGTAACACGATGTCAATAAAAACGTATCTATTAATAATTACTCTCAATGTGAATGGCCTAAATGTGCCCATAAAATGACACAGGGTTGCAGATTGGATAAAACGATAGGACCCATCCATATGTTGTCTACAGGAGACCCATTTCGAACCTAAGGATACACCCAGATTGAAAGTGAAGGGATGGAGAAGCATCTTTCATGCCAATGACCCTCAAAAGAAGGCCGGGGTAGCGATTCTCATATCAGATAAATTAGATTTTAAACTAAAGACTGTAGTCAGAGATACAGAAGGACACTACATAATTCTTAAAGGGGCTATCCACTGAGATGATCTAACAATTGTAAATATCTATGCCCCCAATATGGGAGCAGCCAATTACATAAGAAAACTATTAATCGAGATAAAGAGTCATATTGATATGAATACATTAATAGTAGGAGATCTTAACACACCTCTCTCAGTAATAGATCATCCAAGCAGAAAATCAATAAAGAAACAAGAGCATTGAATGACACATTGGACCAGATGGACCTCATAGATATATACAGAACATTCCACCCTAAAACAACAGAATACTCATTCTTCTCAAGTGCACATGGAACCTTTTCCAGAATAGACCACATACTGGGTCACAAATCAGGACTCAACCGATACCAAAAGACTG